>PNEQ01055640.1:0-45744 GCA_003012365.1 Medauroidea extradentata
TTGCTATGTGGATATTACCTTACCACTTAGAATTTAAAAGTTACTTACACAAATGGGGTGAGTCACCCCTACATAGCCGCGAAGGGAAACGTCACGGCAACCAACTTTTCATACATTAATGTGCTCCAATTCTTTGAGCTCTATGCCAATTTTGGTGGCTCTATCTCTTATATTTTCTAATATTTTTCGAAAAATGTTTAAAAAATTATTTTTTTCAACGTGGCGTAGCTCCCTTAATATTTACCACAGAATAGTGTTGGTTTATAAACCACACCTTTTTTTTCCATAACGAATCCCCTCCCGGACTTTGGCACATGAATTCTGGTCCACCCTGTATATATGGGTAAGTTTCCGTTAATAGTTTATACACTTCTTTATTTTACTATCCTTTCTCTGTACCCTGTGAACGATGTACTACTAGTGACAATACTACTGTCTGTCCCTCCCCCCTCCCCACTACCCTAACCGAAAAAAATTTCTCGATAAGGCCCTGATGCTACTAGACACCCTTTATCTGTCTTCACCAAATGACCTCGTATCTACTGTACTGAGCGTGATCATGAAGCAGAACTGCAGATGTGAACGTAAGCTACTGAAATCAACTAGGATAGCCTAACAAAGTCAATGAATGCGCAATTTTTTTTCCTGCGGATGTCTTCTGGCCTCTCCATATGGAAGAGAGCGTATGTACGTCACTTGAGATCGTCGTAGGCGATGCGTTCTGATGATATGTTGTAGGCGTTAAGTAAGGTTGGTTTGAACAGGCCAATGCGAGATTAGTCTCGTTTAGTTCCCACGCGAGTGAAAGTAGACTCACATGTCTATTGTACTGGCTATACAGAGGTTTTCTCAGCCAGTATTCCACCTGGTGGTTTAGTAATTTCGTATGTTAGTACGAGCCAATTAGAATGAATATGAATATATTTTGGTCAGCGCTTAACATCGAGATCTTAAGGGGATTGATCCCTCTCATGTCGGTTTTACGGTTTTTCTTATAAATCAGGGAATAGACACATTGTTTTGCTTTTTTTTACGCTGACAAGGCATAGTTTATTGTTTCGTTCACTTTTTGGAATCCATATGGCATTGTTTCTGTTAATGTTGCGGCCTCTGTAGTCGCTCCCGTAAATAAAGCAATTTTTTCCTTTACGGCTGTTTCCCGTTGCAAAATAATGAATATATTATTGTTCCAGTAGTTACAGAAAATCTATTAAGTTTGTATCTGTGCCTTGTCGTGACAAAAAAATTTGATACATCGACTGGAACAGAAGTTATCGAGAAGAAAGAGATAAATCCAAGGTGGTAGGAATCAATACCCCTTAACCGCTCGTGAGGGGTGACATGATGTGAGTATGGAGCAGCGTCAGAATGAATGGGCGGAGGAAACGGGAGATCCCCGAGAAAAACACACAACAGGTTCTTAGGGGGGGCGGTCCCCCCTCCGCCCCCCCATAAATCCGCCACTGCCAGAAATGCAGAAATGTATATTACAAATAAACGAGAAAAAAAAACCAATAACAAGTGGTCGGACAGGATGTAGTAGGTACCATAAAAGGGGTGTGATTAGACACACTGGGGTGAACAGGAACACAGTTTTAAAGCTAAATTTTCGGTATTAATTATGTTTTAAAAGTTCTGTTTTTAGGTTGGCAAGTTAAAACAGTTTACAAACATTAGTTATATAGTAATTATAATTTTTTTAAAGCAAACTGTTTCAGCTAGGAATTTATTTCTAATTTGTTTCTATTAACCCTGTTGTAGGGTATTTGTGTGGTGACAAAGCACTATTTATGTATTTTTTTATTTGTCGCGTGGCAGCCAAATTAGTGTTTGCAATAACGATGATGCTTAGTTTCACATCCCGCCCGTTGCGGTACTGTGATTCCAGCCTCCAGCGTTATTAGATTGTTATTATTAGTTGTGTGGTCGCGGCTATGGTGTAGGTGGCGGCGCGCGGCGGTAGAGAATGTAACTACTACGGCGCGGCCAGCTCCCCTCTTGCTGGCTGTGTAAGGCGACACTTGTGGGAAGGCCACCCATCTAGCTGCGCGCATGCGCACATACTTCCTGTGCTTTACTGCCCTCTGTTCCCCGCCCAGCCACAACAAACACAGCGCCAGGCCGCTTCCCCCTCAGCTTCCGGTCCCCCTCCATGTCGACCCACATTCCTACACCCCTCTACCTCCTCACTCCCCTTATCCTTTCCTTCACGTCACCCTGCCCTTGTGTTTACATGCTCGCTGCAACTGTACGAAACGTGACTGAATGTTTGCTGTACTAGGACTGAATTCTCGCGAAATTATCTCTGCATAAACTTGTTTCGTTACCTTACGTCCCCATCTTCAGCTCTTCGTGGTTACTGGCAGCATGTCTTAGTGTATAGGCGTCACTTATTAGACTGGGCCAATCAGAACAAGGTTACAATTACATGATTCACTTGAGTACGGCTTTACAATGTTTTATTGTTTTGTTACCTGCGGGAGATGGGGAGAATTCCTAAAGTCATTTCCTTTAAATCCAATATCACTTTGATAACACCCTGATACATTTGGTATAATGTCTACACGACATTACCAGAGCCACACATGTTTGGGGCCAGCTTGTTTCAATGCATTATGTTCAGAGAAGTCTTCGCCTGTGTCAAATGTCCACCTTTGACGCGTGGGAGCAGCGTAGCGATAAGATCCAGTGTCCCACGTTCGACGGGTATCATATCGCCTCTATTCGCAGCACGCTAAATTGGCGTGCAAGGTTCTCGTTGTAGTCTTCTTTTCTACGGGCCTTGAAGCGGTGACCCTAATAGTTTATTTTTTTAATATTATGACGTAAAGACCAATGCATGCCTCTCGCTTTGTACTTTACGAATTCAGGTAATATTTTCGGAGCTACAACAATCTTAAAAAAAGCCGTTTTAGCTGTTTCCAGAGGACCGAAAATCATGATTCTAGTAAGTGTTGTGAATTTTTAAAAACATAGAAGCCTAGTTTCAAGTGTGTGTTATTTTCGTAGATAAACATAATCTGAATAAGTTAAGCGGTTTGGCGTAAAAAAGAATACGTGTGACACGCTGCAACGCCGTCCATGCGCCATTTACTTTGTTTCATGGTCAGTGATATAGGATGTTCTCAACTGACTGACTGTTCTTCCTTCAAATCACAGAGGTGTGACGTAGCAGTAACCTCGTTCTGATCTGAGTGGAGCTCATGAACTAAGATACAATGCCAGTAACCATGAAGCACAGCTGTCATTTCGCACGTCACATACTGAAACCAAGTGGTGTAAAAATAGTTTCCCGGCAAAGTCGCGGCTCTACCAATAAATCACCAACGTGGCTTTACTATGCACTCGCGGTTACCTGCTCTTAGCAGAAAAAATCAACCGAATGTCGAATTATGCGAAAAAAAAAATTGAATAGTAGACATAAGCAACACCGAAACGAATTAAATCCGAATGCACGGTATTCAAAATACCGAAGAAAGAAGTACCAAAGGTGTGTGTGTATATATGTACACATACATACAAACACACACACAGTATTCTTAGAGGTTTTCACCTGTCGTTATTTTCAGTTTCTGGGAGTAGTGTGTACGAACGGCTTTGCAAAATGATCGAAAATGTAAGTCAATATCTGTTTCCGAACAGTGCCTTGAAGGATCCTTTGCAATCTCGCATCCTTGAAAAGTGCATATTGAAGGATGTGACCATTTTTTATTCGTGTCCGAATTCTGCCGTGGATCCAAGCTGCACCCTTCCTCACATCTTTGGCTCAAGGATGCGTGGCAAGCATCCTTACGCCCTCGCGACAGTCAATTTTTTGAATTGGAAATTCGGAAGGTATGTTTATACACGAATGCACCCTCGCCGCAAAGGATGCATTGCTGTGAAGGCTGCGAGGATTCAAGGATCCGAGGATTAATCCTATGAATTCGGAAACAGCCAAAGTTATAGTAGTGTATTGTGTAAGGAAGGGAATGGCGGGGAAAGTCAGCTGCAGGTCAGAGTTGTTGTTTGTGGGAGGCCTTGGTACTAAGTATGAGCCTTACTCAATGGTATGAGGTAGATAAGAGCAAGTTGTTGACCGCAGTCCTCCCCTGGGGCAGGTTTACCTGACACGCCACGTTGACTGCCCGTGTTCACACCAGAGTAGTCCTCTACTCTGACATGCCATATCGTCGCCACCACGATTTATTATATTTAATAGTTATCAGTGTCAACCATCATATATCAATATGTAATAATAACTATGCCTTGCGACCATTCGTTCTCCTTGTCATTGTATCAGGATCACATTGAAATAGTTCTCATTAAGTTACCATTACTGCACCAAGTTTTATATAAAAAATAGGAGTTGTACATATTGTATCTTTGTGTAAGCGAGGGAGAGGGGAGCAGGTGCAGAAAGTGTCTTGGGGCCTCACCCCACCCCCGCTCGCACTAACCCACTAGCTAAACAAGAGCGGAGGGGTCCAGCCAATAGTTTTGCTAGTTGTTACTGTGTTGTAGATATTTAGTAGTTAATAAATCATAAATGTTAACAAGTAAATTAACCATTTTATGTAATTGGATGTAAATAGCGACGAGAAATTAAGAAATGATTTACTAAATACGGTTCTGGCTGGAATTGTTGTCCTCGAGAGGCGGGGCCATCGGTGGAAAGCTGACTCCTGATTGGCCTAAAACGAACCGGAGATTGCAGGCCAAGTGACGGGGGATTTGCCGCAAATCGAGGAGAAGCAAGGCGTCGTCGGGCCGGGACAGACGTCAAGCCGGGAGAGACGCCGGCGACGGTGGGGCAGAGTGCCACCGTCAGGCGTCGAGACGCGGAGTAGTGTGGGCCGAGGCGCCATCATCGTCGTTGTTTTGGGCGTCGGGACGCCGTTAAGAGTTCGCCAAGTCACAAAGTACGTCGGGCCGTGACACCTCTGATTAGTAATTGCAGAGAGATAGTAAGACGAGGCATTTGATATTGTAATTAGATGTCGGGGTCTCCGTGCGCGCGACTGTTGTCATTAAGAGCCATACCGACAAATCGACATAAGTATCGGTCCGCCCCGAGAGGACAGCAACGACGTTCTACCCGGGAAAAAGACTTGCAAACGTTTCATTCCAGTATCGTAGTATCCCGAACTTGCACCCAGCAAACAATAGCCAATCAAGCATCCCGCAGAAATAGTAAACAAATAATAATTTGACACACCGAACGTCGTAACTCCTTGCCTTCTCCGCATCACCTTGTTCCCAACGCTTACGCCGTATTTCAGCTGATGCTAAACATTTGTTTTTCTTATTGTAATGTTGGGAACAGTAGGTGTATTTGCACGCTAGAATTGGCAGCAACGAGATGTTTCGTGCTGTTGTGAACACTCGGTTACCAAATCACATCCGTTCATCGGTAGTTCGTTAATAGGATGTGGTAATCGGGTGTTGATATTGTTTGGGTTTCATGGCCGCTTTGAATCGGAACTCGCCATACTCTGTGAATTTTATTTGAAAAGAAAACAAAAAATAATTTATATTTAAGAATTTAATGATAATTAAATAATTATTTTGAGCAGTCACATTTTTAAGAGTTCTCAATTTATATATTTACCTCTGGTCTCAAATGTTTATCTTGGCGAGTAAGACTGTTTGTTGAAATCATTATTTTTCTTTGTCCGTGCGTATGGTAACACAACCTTAATTTAGTCGTGCATTGCTTCCACTTTTCAGTTGCTTGTTTACAACCGCTTGCTCCGGTATTTGTGTGTTTGTTTATGCGACACCACGGCCATAGCGGAACTTCTACGACCGTGTGCGACACCTGTTCTCTTGCATATATGCTGTAAGATGACCACTTTAGACGTCCATCTAACAGGCATTATGAACTGATAACTACAGTTCTTGTGGCTAAGACGTTAACATACTGTATTTATAAATTACTAGCTGTGCCCGCCATGCATTGAAATGCCCCTTTTTAAGTGTTTTTTTTTTTTCCACTAATTTGTCTAGATACGCCATTGTAACACTCTATTCGTTTTGCTCCTCCCTCCACCCTCTCCTCCTAGAAACGTACAATTGTATTTTTTCCTTTCATTTATTTATTAATTGTTTTGCCGAAACCTTTGCAAGCTAACACACAATTCACCGAAGTTATATTTTTCACTATTTTTCTTTGGTAACCCGTTCTGTTTCATTCCGTCAGAATCCTTCGCGGCCACACGCATAGTTCAGCAAAGTTTCGGCGCTATAAGAAGAATAGTATATAAAACGTGTAATAGACAAATAAGTAAACAAAAACTAACTTTTTTTATAGTTGTGGCTAAAATACAAACATTCCAGAGCTACATGATATGCATACTGTGTGTATTATACTCTGTCCACTCTACGCTTGCAGCAGAAATAAAAATTGCTAACGAAATAAATCAAAGCAATTGAATTATATTTTGATTCCTCACATTGTGATTGTGCCGTAACATGGTTACCTTTTATAGTTTTTCAAATTAAATTTATGCTACACAACAATTGTATTGTCATTCACATGAGTGAATTAGCTGCAACCTTAGACTGGATAGAGCAGAGGGACAATATGAAGCTAAGCAATGAGAAGAAAGGGATGGGATAGTTGTCGGGGCTTGAGCTGTGCACCCGGAGGGCGCCCCCAGGCGGGAGACGGAGGCAGTATCTTATCACGAGCAGGAGCAGAGGGGCAGGGGGAGGTAGAGGCAGCTGTGCTGGACTGGACACAACACCCGCACACCACGTTATTATGCAGCGAGCCGGCTCCTTATGCACGTCTCCCTGAGAGGTCAGCGACCCTCTCCTCTGTGTGTCTCGTCAGCCCGTGCCTATACTCCGCCCTACATCCCTGCACACTACACGGCCCTGCTACATTATACCACACATTGACAGTACAAAAGGAAGACTTTTGCCTCGCAAACACTGGACATTTTCTTAAAAACGAGGACAAAGAAAATTTCTCTGATCCGTAAATTTATTATGTGTTATTTTCACGTGAAAACAAACCTGAACACAAAATTACGTATATTTCCATGGAAATAACCAATTTGGACACTAAAGAACACATATATATATTACAAATAACCAAATATAAACATACTATACCAACTAACACAGCATAGACACATTGCTATGTGAATAAGCAGATGCACACAACACATGTATCGCGGTGTGACAGCAGCTCCATGAAGGTTAATTTAGCTTGCAGCTGTGAACTGTATTATCAGAAACAGGAAATATTTCATGGAGGTAATATCTCCTCCTGTTAAAAAGCCAGACAATTTTGAACATCAACACAAGTCAGGCCGGGCATAACAAAAATTCGTAAAAAGGGGGACATGTCTTCATTCTGCCGAACGTGTGGAAACCCTGGCTGATGCAGACTGCAGTCCTGGTCGTCTGCCCTGAGCGTGCCATAATGAACAATGCTACCAGACCAATTATCCCACTCTACACACACATCAACTACATTACACACACACACACCATAACTAAATTCCACAAATAGTGAAAAGAGCATGTCCTTGTTTCATATACACGCCACGGTGACCACTGAAGAGCGTGTTCCTTAATTTTGCAGTGATTTCGAAAACATTATTTTTATTGCTACCTAATACTTATATCAAAATTTTGCTCCTCAGTTTTAACACTAATATGTCATAATTTGTAGCGGAATTTTTTTGTACCAATGTGCTGAACGGTTTTTAGATTTCGTCGCCCAAAGCACCGTCTTTTTTTCTATCGTAAAATTAAAAAATTGCCAAAATGAAGCAAAATAGTAACATTTATTTTCAAAAACGCAACCACGGTACTGTGCATCGTGTGACTTCACATTGTATCAAATATTTTCAAAGCTTTTGGATAAAAAATATTTGAGTTTTTGTCACCAGTTTGAAAAAAAAAAAAAAAAGAAAACTAAGGTTAGTTACCTTCAATAATTTGCGGAAAGCGAAACGTCAAATAAAAGAAAGAGTTTATTGTTCAGTGTTAAAAATAATCATTTTTACACAAAATTCCACACTTATCATCAAATAAATAATTTGTATCGAATACAAATTGCATAAATCATGAAATTACCAAATAATAATAACTTAAAATTTAGCATTCACACAAATTCCACTAGAGCATTCATTTCACGCAAAATTCCACAAACCATTGTAACTCCACATATTTTGGCAACACTGATAATGAATGCTTTTGTCTTGTTGTCAAACATAGTTCCACCAAATTTACGATATTTGGTTCCACATTACGAATATGGTTGGCAGTTCTAACGCTTCATTTATTATTCTCTTTTTGTTTCGTGCTCAGTAAAACTTGATAGTGTAGTTTACTTAATGTAATAATTACTTCCCGTCGCTCTAATTTCTATAATAAACTTTATATATACAAATAAATAAATAAATATATATATATATATATGCGCTATGCGCGTTAGCCTGTTTTACGCCTACATCCGGCTAGCACTTCGTTGTTTTTTTTTCGTGACGTATTTCCTAGTAGCCAGTCACGTACAGCCGATCTGAGTTAAAAGTTAGTGAACTCAATCAGCACTGCACTGACGTCACGAGTCACGTGGACCAATGATATTCCAGAAACGCGTCTGCACTGCGTGTCATCAGCCCAAGTAGAAGCAACGTAAAAGGTACAGCCACGAGTTTTCTGACCCGACTTGTTTCAGTGCCTCACGTGCACATCTGAGGCTGTGCTTCATGGTTATTAGCAGTGTGTCTTTGTTGAGACTCGTCTCTCATCAGACTGCACCGATGAGAGTAAGACAATTGTGGCAGTATACGTATGTGGCATGCCAGTAGAAAGCCACGACCAGTGACAGTTAAAACAACCAATCACTGATCACTAAGCAGATGTGCACGTAAGGCATTGAAACAAAGTGATGAAGAAATCTTTTCGCCATAAAATCGTACTTCTAATGATTATTCTTTTATTTGGAAGTAGGGCGGGAAAGAGTCAGGGACCAGGATAAGGCAGACGTATTACAAGAACAGTACTTGCCAGTGTCTCAGGCAAGGTAACAACTGGGTGTGGCAGGAAAAGGGCTCGGAACTCCATACTAGGCAATTTAACATCTAGCTGGAAGCACTGAGACATTTGGTAGGGAGTTTGAGCAAAAGGAAAGCTGAGGGACCAAACGTGGTAGGAAATGCAGTGCTGAGGATGGAAGTAAAGGATATATGCAGGTAAGGTACTTGCAAGTACTTTTCAGTAGGTCTATTGAAGTGGGCAGACTACCAGCGGAATGGAAGGAGGCAATAGTAATTCCCATACATAAAGGGAGAGGGGATAAGTCAAACCCAACAACCTATAGACCGGTTAGCCTAACATCAAGCTTAGGCAAGGTCATGGAAAGACTTATGGAGAACTTTATTATGGGAGAAATGGTTTGAATATCTGGGATTGATAGTAGGCAGCATGGGTTCAGGAGGGGGTTCTGCTTTGAAACCCAGCTAGCAGGGTTCTTGTAGGATATAGTGGAGGAGGTGGCCAGAGAAGAGCAAGAAGATGCATGCTTCGTAGATTACGAAAAGACCTTTGACAAGGTACCTCATGAGGTTCTGATGAGGAATGTGGAGAGGGTATAAAAGGGTTGTTAGGTAAGGACACAGAGGGTACGAGGGCACTGTCAGACGAGGGGATGGTAACATCAGGTGTGCCACAGGAGAGTGTCCTGAGCCCTCTACTGTTTACAATAATGATGAGGGACCTGGGAAACTCAAAGTAAGGGGAGAGGAGCATTGGGCTGTTGGGATGGTTACTAGGGGCACAAATAGAGGGGTGAAGGAAAAGGCCATACTTGGGGGGTGGAGGTGGTGGAGATGGAGAGAAGGGCAGCCAAATAGGTTCTAAATAGATGGATGACAAGGGCTGAAGGGGAGGGAGATGAAGGCTACAAACCATCAGTAATGTTAAAGTCACTAAAATGGGGCACACTGCAGGAGAGGCGGAATTTGGAAAGATTGGTGAGGATGTTCAAGGTGGTGAGAGTTGTAGGAGGGTGGGCACAACTGGGAAGCAAGATTCAAAGAGGGCTCTATAGGGGAAGAGGGGATCATGAATGGAAGATTCAGAGGGTAGTAAAACGAACTGAGAGAGGGAAAAGTTCCAAGGTAAGAATAACAGTAAAGAAGTGGAACGAACTTGAGCAGGTGGTGGTAGAGGTGAGGGTGGTGAAGGAATTTAGGAAGAGGGTGAGCAACATAGTAATAGTTGAACCGAAATGGGAGGTGGGATAAACATAAGGGGAGAATGATCCTGCCACAGAGCAGCAACCCAACTGCAGGAGGGCAACCCAATCAATCAATCAATCCGTTGTTGTCGATGCATGTATTGTCCCAAAATGAGGGAAAATTAGCTCCCAGGGACAGTAGTGAACATGAATAAGATAACCGTAAGCAAGAGCGTGGGTGCATCCACAGTTGTAATGTGCCACGGTAGATGAAAGCTGTGGTAGCAGGTGTAAATGATGTGGTCAGGATGGAAGGTAAGGTAGCGTGGTAGAGCTGCTGTAGCTGGGGTACAGAGAGAGAGGTGAATGAGGGGAGTGGTGGGCCACAGACTGGAGGGGCCACATTCCAGGCATTCCTGCACGAGCGTTCTGCCCCGCGTCTTGTCCTCCCCCACCTCTCTCCAACACCCCCCTCTACCTATCCTCTACGGGGTCCTAGCATGCCTTCCTCAGTCTACACCTCTCACAGGGTTCCCACTAGAGCGTGCCCGTTATTTGGATCGGGAACGGGGAAGGTGATACGCCGGTTATAACACGGCCATCAAACACTTCGTCGCTAGAGATGATGGCTTATCGCGGGAAAACTTGACTGTTTGCTGGGTTTCAACGCACTTTCAGCTTACCAGAAGATTACTGGCTTTAACTTGTACATGTAGCTGTTGCCTTATTTGACTGAGCCTATAAGAATCCTGCTATTACAATATTTGATGTCTGTTATTGGTCTGCATGCAGATACGTTATGTTAGACGTATATCACCCAATCATATATGCCACAAGAAAATACAGAGATTTCAAGGGTTGGCACAAAACATTTTCGCGATATACCATCATCTGTACCTATCGCTTCTAGGCGCAAATGACTGCGTGCAGTGTTTTCGATAAAAGTGTTTTAAATGGTACTTCACGTGTTTTCTATGAATCCTTTATAGCGCTGAAACCCGTTGATATATCGAGGAAATATTTTTCTTCACAATGAAGCTTACAGAAATGCATACAGTTGAGCTTTTAGATTTTAGAATATTCGAAAATTAAGGGGGTGAAAAGTTGTGAAACGTGTTTTCAATAAACCCTGTATAACTCTTAAACCCGTTGAGAAATCTAATTATTTTTTGCTTCAGAATGAAGCTTACGTATATCCAAGTAGTTTCAGGATTTTTCGAAATCCAACCTCTACGGGTAATAAATACATATAACATTTTTTTCAGATAATCCTCTGTATCTCTTAAACCGGCTGAAATATCGAGATGATTTTTTTATTGGAATGAAGTTGTAATGATATTACAGGTTCTCTGACGTAATTTTAGCTAGTTAATTATGTTGCTGCTTTTGTAATTAGGAAACCTCTCACTCACAATTATGTGTCATGCTAAATTTTATTTTATTTTAATCCAGCTTTGTCTATGCTGAGGACTTCTATGAGAAAGCACTCGAGGTTACACACGTCGTTCGTTTGAGAAGCTAGTATTCGAAATAATAAGAAAAAAGATTCCCTTCGACAAGCCTAGGAGATGGACGTACGGCAGATTTTGATGTTACGAGGAAGCTTTGTCTGCCGTCTACCTAAATTTAGTGACGCCTAGGGAAGCGTCTAGGTTGTTTAAACGTTTTGACAAGAGGCAACTACGTAATTTATAGGCTTAGCATTTGATTTTTGGTGAACCTCAAGTCGTCGAGGGATGAAACACGTAATTATGTCTGTAACTTTCCGTGTATAATTCTATTCAATGGGTCACCAAAGTTGCTATGTTTTTCTTTTGTGCATATGTCTAGTTCAATCACCTTCGAACCTACAATTTTTAAAATTGTTATAAAAAAATTTCAAAATGTTAGAGGTCAGTAAATGCGTTAAGTTTGTGAGGACCGAACAGAACCAGAGGTCTGGATTATGAGTTTTATTCTACCGCTGAGCACCATTATCTTGATATTTTGTTTATGGTAGCCAGGAGCATAACATGATTTTAATACTGAGCTCGAATCCCTACTTTCAACAGCTGAGAACTTAATTTGAATATGTTTGTCGTCATGGTTCGGCTATTTAGTGAGAGGTTTAGCTTTAATTATAATTTTCAATCTATTTCCTATGCATCTGCTTCACGGAGTAAATTCAATTAATTTCCTTTTATTAAATAGTCTATTCTAATTCTACACCTGTTATTTCTTTATTACAATTTGGTAAGTTTCAAGGTATGGTCCCATATAAGTACACAAAATCGTAAATAAAAGAAATAGTTCTCATCACACATCATTCTTATGGAGAATATTACAAAGTTAATGTATTTACCTAAAAACCTGTTTCGTGATGTTTTACAAGTCGACAATGTGGGGGTTTAAATATATAAAAATATTCTAGATATTCTGAAAAGCAGGTATGACCTCGGAGAAATAATTTAAAAGTGGTTATTTTTTGCTGTCTTATTTACATATGCTTTTTTTTTTTTGGTACGGACCTGTACATGTATATTTAATTTCTTAAGAATTCCGACGAGCTCTCTTGGCGTAGTTGTTTCGAATACTGGTAAAAAGGTTTAGGTTTGAATCCCGTATGAGGCAAGTCGACGGGGAACGGAACTGTGATAGTATATACGCACATATTAGTGGCATTTGGCAGAAGAGTTAATTTTCTATTTGAAGTATGAAAATGTAAGTGTTGCGGCGTAGATACCCACTAAGAGGCTAAAAGGGGCAAAGTGTATTTTCCAGACATACTGCATATCTCAACAACCTTGCCAGGTATATTTACGCTTTAGGGGCGAGAAGTCGAGTGTTTTCACCATGTCCTCAATTTCTCAGTTACACGATAAGCTGACGTTATAGTTTTAACGTGTAAAATTCCAGGCAGGCAGCGGGTCAGCTGGTATATGTACTGGAGAAGGGGTTGACGTCAGGGAATGAGGAGGGGAGGGGGAAAGGAATTCGGCGGCAGCACAGGTAAGTAAGATGCAGGTAGAACAGAAGAGTTTAGTGGGGAGGGTCGACGACCTGTCTGAATGTCAATCTGGGCTGCCCACACTTGTTGACAGACGTGTTTAGCAGCTTCCCCCCTCCCCCTCTACTATAACATCACACCCTCAAACCACACATTACACATTCCTGTGTCTCGCCGTATCCCGCTACCAGTAACTGCATTTTACTGCATCTTACATTTATTTATGCATTGTTCATCGTACATGGCGAAGTTAAGAGTGCGTGGTAGATAAATGAACGCTGAAAACATCAATTGAATTCTACGCTTTTTTTTTAAGCCAATATGGATAAAATACGCAATGACAATCCTAGATAATGGTGTTCCAGTAAATATTTATCCATAATTACTAATTCGTTACGCGTGATCTCTTGCGCCGCAGTAAAATGCACGAGGTTCCGGCGTCCGAGATTGTGCCTCAGAAGTTCCTAACACTGGAAAGTAATTTTTTTTTTAAATGTTGGCTGAAACTATTGTCTGGGATTGCTATTCTTTAATTTTCGCGAATTGGCTTCAAGAAACCTGCAGTTAATAGATTAACGCGTTTAGCGTCGAATTATGTAATGCGCCCTGTTAAGGCATCTGGCCTTCTCTTAAAATCTGCCATGTTTATTAGAAATGCATAAAAACAATACAGACAAGAAACTGATAGGATAAATGCTAATTCCTAGGGACCTGAAATTCGCGTTTTATTTTAGGCACACGCTAAAACTGTATATTCGTGAGGCCAAGCAGTTGACTCTTGAATTAATAATAATAATAATAATAATAATAATAATAATAATAATAATAATAATACGACTTTATTAATGGCGCAGTTAAGGCGATGTCGCCTTGTCTTACACTGGACCATACAAATTTCAGTCTACAGTTTACAATTATTTAAAGACATTTCAAACTTAATTCTAAGGTAATACTAAAATTAAAAAGCAATAATGAATAGCGATGTATCATGAGAGAATTAAAACAGCATGATAATTAAATTATAATTTAAACAGCATAAGAATAAATACATCGCATGTACTAATACAAACGCGGAGCCGGTGATACAGAAGCAACTAAATGTGGACCCAATCACACGCTATCACAGTGTCAACGAACAACCAATGAACAGGTGTTGTCTCCTTCTTTGACGATAGCCTACAGGTCAGGGAACTCACACAATTTTCCTGTCTCGAATTATGGCTTTCATAACATTCTTACATTAATTACGCTTCTGCAACTGCACTGGTTCGAATTTAAAAAAATCTGCTTTACAAATCTGCGATGTAAATTGATGACTAGAGATGATGGTATATCGCGAAAATGTTTTGTGCCAACATACCCTTGAAAACACTGTAGTTTCTCGCCACATGTATGATTGGGTGATATAGGCGGTTCGGAATAAAGTGAGCACTCAAAGAAGCCTGTTAAATTTCTCTTTGCAACAAATTCGTATCTTTCCGCGCACAACGTCTCAACGACGGGAAATGTCTAACCTGTCTGGACACGTCACTTAATACTTGCGCGTATAAGATAAATTGTGCAGTCGATAGGAGCCTATATGGTTTGACAAAAAAACGTTTATTAATTATGTAAAACATAGTTATGTCAAAATTACTTCATTTTATTTCAGTATTGCTGTATTTAAATAGGAAAATACGCGGAACTACTTACTGCAATACGTTGCCAACCATACAAGCAGTAAGGTAACTATTGTTAACGTTGAATCATATGCAGTAACGGCTAGTGACTTTTTTCCAAGGTTAAATCTTTAGTGCTCACTTTATTCCGAACGACCTATATACGTCTGACACTGCGTAGCTGTCTACAGACTAGTAACAGGCATAAAATGTTACGATAGCGCGATTCTTATTGGTTGAGTCAAATAGGGCAACAGCTCCACATACAAGCGAAAGCCAGTAATCTTCTGGTAAGCTAAATATACGCTGAATCCCAGCAAACAGTCAAGTTTTCCCGCGATGAATCTTCATCTCTATTGATTACTAAAGGATTCCAGTAAGTTATATGTACTTCAGGACACAATGGTTTACCTGTGTGTAAGAGGCTCATGTGACGGAGCTATACGGACGACCTTGAAACGCGCATCGAATGCCGCATCTTCAGAACAAACCAAACACTGAATTAGCGTGCAAGGTGTAATTTTTACTATGGGATTGTAAGCGGTGAACATATAGGTAACATTATTGGTGGAATGTTTACTGTAAAGTTCAGTGCACGTTCCTGTCCGAATCTCGCATACATCCGGTTAGAACATGTTGAAATATGGCAGTCGGGAAAAGCCGTTTTAGGCTACGTAGGAGGGCTTACAAACACTTCCACCGCAACACACTGACACAACGTGCAGTGGTATCGTAGATAACTCGCCCGACTGACACTTTCAGTGGTGACCAAATCTTTTTATTGGTGGAAAGTTTTAAGCAAAGTCCAGTACATCTTTCTATCGTAGTTTCACACGATTCCTGTGAGTAGTTTTCCAGATATAACGGTTCGGAAAAAATTTGTTTATAGTCACTTTGAGGGATTCCGAAATGATGTTTCTAATTGACTCGGTGATGTTTTGAAACTACCTTTCTTTCGTTGTTTGAAGTGTATTTTTTTGTACATTAACACAGCAGGCGTCAGTGGCGCTGGAACGTACATGGGTTGGGAAGGTACATGGTGTTGTGGACCTAAATAACTTTTTAAGGGGGAGGGGGATTCTAACATAATTGTTCTGGCACCAGGGCAGTAGCCAGTAGCCGGGGGTCCGTGGGTCCTCCCCCGGACAAATTTCAGTTTCTAGGTGCAAAAGGGTGGCATTTAAGCAGTTTTTAAATATAAATATACGATATACAGTGGGCAGAAATGTTAGCATTTTTAAACGTGTAATTTATAGTTTGATGCATCGAACTTATAAACTATATTAAAATTATTCATGTAGGCAGCATTTTTGTTCAAATGTTTTGCTTCAATTTATTTAGTAATAATTTTTTGAGTATGCTAGTCACCTGAACTTACAGCAGAACCAGAAAAAAATTGCACTTGCAACCTATCACTCCCGATATTCTACATGCATTAAAATCACGGACTACGTAAAAATTTTACTATTTTGCATACATTTAAACGGTTGAATTCCAAATTTGTGCTATAATTTACATAATTCAACTTCATATTTTGGAATTTACTTATTAATATCTATAAATACATATTATTAAATAAAGAAAGCAATTGAATCTAAATTCGTCATTTACAGCAAACACTAAGTTATACAGTTCTGCACTAAGACGTTCGAGAAAGAAATTAAACGTTATAATAAAATACCAATAATGTACATGTTTGAAAATAATCTACACTGACTGAAAATATAATTTATAAATTCAAATAATAATCCGTTAATATTTATACCTGGCTACCATACCTAAATCTCTGTTCGAGTAGTAAGGGGTAGAAAAAAAGAATTGAAATGAGTTTTTGCTTATTCCTTATCTAGCGAACTCTTCAAGATATATAGTTGGTTTTTTATTTAAAATGATTTCCTAAATACCCAAAAATTAGTTTAGCGTTTTTCGATATTGGGCTCCTATCGTTATCGATTATTCCTCCGTATTACACATATTGAACCATTTGAGATATCGAAGTGATTTTGCCTTCAGGATTATGCTGCTTATGAAAATACCCAAGATACTATTTCATGATTTTGCCAAAATCGAACCCAAAAGGTTAAAATAAACTGTTAAATGTTTTTTTTCGATTCATAAATGATATATATCGTCATCTACACCATTACATTTTTATATATCGATGTTATTTTTGCTTAAGAATGATTCTACTTGAATGCCTGGAAAGTAATATCACAATTTTTTTTTTGAAATTCGATACCTTTGCGGAGGTGAAAATGGTGTAAGAGATGAAAAGAGTTTTCAATGAATCGTTGATATATCTTGGATCCAGCGCGCTATCATTGTGTTTTTTCAAGTCTATGAGATACCCATAAAGTATTCTAACATTTTATTCAAGGTTTTTTTTAAATTAAGTTTCTAAGGAGGTGAAAAAAAGTTAAATATGTTTTAGAAATATTCTCGATATCGTTTGAATCATTCAAGATATAGACAGGTAGGTAAGCGGGCTTTACGTTCCGTCGACACCGAGGTCATTAGCGATGACAAGCAAAGTAGCGGTTTATCGCAGTTTTCATCACCGTATATTTATATTTCATTTGTAACGTATATTTCCCCGCTTATTTTAGACACGAAATGTGACTATATTTGACTCTTATAAAATATTTTTATCGCTCATAATTTTCTCGTAACAGCTTGTTAAAGCCAACATTTGCGTGTTTTCGTTTTATGGACTACACTAAAACCAACTGACAAACCAAACAAAAAATTCACAGTACATAAAGACGTCACAAGCTACAATGTTACGTTCATAAAAATTTAAATAAAAATGCTGGAACTTAAAATAAAAGTTTGAAAAATTCTATAGTTTTTTTTAAAACTCCACAAGTATTTTCTTTTTTGGTTAAAGACAGCTCAATTTGTAGCCTAAAAAATCGTTATTCACTGTTAATTTTTTCAATTTGATATGTGAGTTTGTTTTAGTGTCGTCCTTAAAACGGAAAAATGCAAATTTTGGCTTTAACGTGCAATTACGCAAAAACTATATGAAATATAAAATTTTTATAAGAGGAAAAATTGGTTACATTTTGTGTCTAAAACAAGAAAAAAAAAATTACCGGTACAAATATAAAAATAATAACACGGTGATGAAAATTGCGGTACAATGACAGGAGTTAGGAGAGGAGTCGGCCATGGTCCATGCCAAGGAACCGTCCCAGCATGCACCTGGAGAGATCTCAGGAAAACATGGAAAACTGAAACCACAATGACTGGTTCGATACCCAGGTCATCCTGAATGTGAGCCTTGTGTGTTACAAGTCACCGCCTCGCTCAGTCATTACAGATTATGACGCTACTTTTCGCTTCGTGATGAGGATTACGTGAATTGTCGTAAATACGTTTCCACAGGTTATTCCTGAATTCCAACTCTCTACGTTGATATATGTTTTTCCATATAACTGTCGATTTAGCTGTGACTGCGTGTTACCGTCTTAATTTTCAGTTCAATTGAATACTTATACACAAATGTTTGTCTACGATATGTAATCAAGAATTTTCGAAATTCGACCCCTAAAAGGACTAAAAGATGTACAATTTGTTTTCGGTTGGCCAATGATATCTGTCTAATCATGCAGTTGAGATATCGAGGTGTAATTTGCTTTAGAGTGATGTGTGTGGAAATATCTGAAGAAAAGTTATAAACATTATTTACTGAAATAAAATAACTTAATTACGGGAGGGGGGGGGTTTCTTAGTCTGCAAACTTACGACACAGACGATCCGAAAAGCTAGTAGGCCTATTACCAGCGATAAGTAATTTAAACCGAAGTTACATTTGTCAGTTCTATGGAGATGTATCGTCGTACAACCTTTATGTTTCTCGAGAATGAATATTATATTTACTGTATTTGTTACATGGAGCAGGCGGCATAGAGTTCATTTCATCATTCTCTGTTAAACACTGTGTACGCGAGTGCACTGCTAAAACTATCTGAAGTCACTGAAAACAGATCTTCCTTTACGCAGAAGATGGTCTGAATATAAGTTATAACCTCCTCCCTTCCTCATTTCCCCCCGTGGTGAGTGTAAATTTCCACCATAGTCAGAATGATCGATTGTGGTTTAGACAGTTGAGTACGTGTAGAGACGTGTACAGTAACTAAAATTAATAAAAAAAAATTTCCTACGAAGTAATTTACTATCTAATTTTAACATGCTTTTCAGTAACACAAATTTATTGAGGTACAAATACGAAATTGTACCCCACCGCCGAAAAAAAGGGGGGGGGGTTACAATGTACCCCTGTGTCCCCCGTTTCCGCGCCCCTGATAGGCACACGTGGAATAGTTTCGTAATAAAAAATTTATTTACGGACACACTACAAGGCATTTAAAGTGCGTGGTAGACCTCCTACCTGCTCGTTAGAGGCTCAGAAATGACGCAGCTATAAGGGACGAGCTTGAAGCGTGCATCAAATGCCACATCGCCACAACGAGCTACGTACTAATATTCCCGTAGATACATGTTTACTAGGGCCCGGTAGTTTTCACGAAAATATTTTTGCAGCACTTTATTTCAGTGCCTTACGTGCGCACCTGCATTTCTGCTTTGTGGTCAGTGATTGGATGCCGTGACTCCCAGCGTGTGGAGGTTAAACCCTCAAATCACAGATGTGATGTGTCACAGTTATGCATGTACTGATTGGCACAGTCTAATGAATAACAACTCTGCACAAACACACTCTGTCAATAATCATGAAGTTGAGCTGCAGGTGTGCACGTAAGACACTGAAACAAAGTGGGGCAAAAATCTTTTCGCGAAAACTACCGGGCCCTAATGTTTACTATGGAACTTACAACGGTGACCATATAATTGTATTGGTCTGCAGCAAAGTTCAGCTCACATTTCTGAGTTTCGCGTACATCCGGTTAGTACGTTTTGAAGTACGGCAGCCTGAAAAGGCCGTTTTTAACTATGTTGGAAGACTTCTAAACTCTGTTTTGAATCAGCACAGTGTCTTAACAATGGCTAGAGATGATGGTAAATCGCGATAATTGTTTGTTCCAACATAACCTGGAAAACACTTTAGTTTCTCGTGTCATGCATGATTGGGTGATATACATCTGGCACAACGTAGCTGTCTCCAGATCAGTAACAGGCATCAAATATTACACTAACGGGATTCTTATTGACTCAGTCAAATAGGGCAACAGCTCCACATACAACCTAGAGTCAAAAAATATCAAAGAGAGACTTTGCTGCACGCGTGTCGCTCGAAATTGTTTATTACAAATTTGTCAACCCTTTATTTCCAATTTCGTAACCCAACAACATTAAAAATACTAAAAAGTTGTTAGTATTTGTGTGCCTTAGGCCTTACACTATGTGTCATTTGTTATTTATTGACTTTCAAACAGTTGTACCACTAACAAAGCAGAGTTCACATATATTTAAGATTGAAATAAATACTTTCATGTGCCGTCCTACATTATCAGACATTTACAGGGTTTTCTCAAGAGCCCGCGTCACTTATGATGTTGAAGTTTTCTTAATTCCTTCCTGATTAAAAAAATTTGGCAATATTTAATTGAAAATATTTCAGTAGGGACGTAGCTAATTACTTTACCTTTCATTGCATACATTGTATTCGAAAAATTAAAGCTAATTAAGCTCATCTAAGTGTAAACATTAAATTCTTCTCTCACCAAATAATAAACACTAAATAACTCCCAATATCTATTTCATCCTATAGGGCGCACCTAATACTAAAATGTAATGTTTCTATAAATAAATATTGCCGGTTATTCGTCACATACTTCATACAGGCATATATATATATATATATATATATATATATATATATATATATATATATATATATATAAAACTAATATTATCAACAAAAGAGGTGTGGAGTCGTTAGAAAGTACATTCGATTTATTTGTTATTGTATCGATTATGTTAAACACTCGGAACGAATTAATCTAAAGGACAACAGTAGTATTAGTATGTGGGCACAAATGATAAGAAATAAATTGAGATACAAACCGATAAGGGTGTGTGACTTGGTGATGCGCCCTAGTTCATAAAGGGAACAAAGAGCTTATAACTCGGGAAGGGCGTAAGGGTAAGTGGACAGCGACTCGTTGCAAGTATTTCAGACACAGTAGTCTCTATGCCGGGCGCCGTGAAGGTAAGGTATGTCAGATGTCAGATCTTGTTGAACGACACAAGTCTTACTACATGACAAGGAAAGTCTAGTGAACATCAGCCCGGTTCAGCGACTTGTCGAGGAAACTTGCTGTCATGAAACCTGTCTTCAGATGAGTTGCCCGGAAAACCTCCTCTCTTCCAAACATATTACTTAATCAACGTATTTATTCAATACAAAATTTGCGCAACCCATACATCGTCCATGTTGCACTAATAGTCAGGAAATGAGTACTGCACATACATAAGCAACAACATAAATTATATAAAATATTAAATAAATAACATACAAAATAAATGACGAACAAAACAATATAGGAACTGGGGCCCATTCCACATAGTTACAAATTTGTTCATAACAAGTAAATTCCTGCAGGTAAATTCCACAACATTGTGTTTAACAAAGGAATAAGCCGACACTTGTAATTACAAGTGATTTTTGACAAGTTTACATACATATTGGCTGTTGTGAACAGTTGTACAACGTGTTACAAGTTTAGAAACGAGCGTAGCTGACAATTGTTGCTAACAGATCTTTTTTACAAGTCTCAGATGGTAGGTGGAAGTTAATTATTTTAACTATGAAACAGAATCTTGTCGCAATTATGGGAGTTATTTTATCCTCTAGCATTTTTTTATTAGTAGGCTAGTAATTTTCTATCAAAAGGTATGTTTTCAACTTTACTTAAAATTACGGTATAGCATTTATTCCTCTACTCACACTTTGTACACAAGTTAGGTTACACAAATGCATAACTGGCATACACAATTGTTATTATGATAATAAGTGATCATTATTATTAGTAATAGCCACAATAAAATACTAACAGTTACATTAAAATACCCTTTCCTTATCTGTTAACCATGTAAATGCAGATATTCAGTTTACAGTTTGCACCATCCATTAACTAACTCTATGCAAGCGTACACTTACATATCTCGACTTTTATTCTAGTTGCCACAGATATCAGAAAACATTTACAAATTATTTTGTATTTTGTTAACCGGGTGTTTTATTATTGTATTAACAGGGGTACATGTTTGTTGCGTCATGCTAATTCTTTTTTAAGGCGAAGCGTTATTTAACATAATTTTATGTACGGTAGATGGAATGACAACATAAAATACTTATGCTCACAGAGTACATTGATTAATGCACAAAAATATCGAAAAACGGATCAGTTGACGTTTATTCTTAGAGGGTTTTTAATTATTAAGAATCTTTGTTTGGCAAAGGTTCTGTTTAGTTTGGCGTCTGTATTCGTTCTTTTCCGCTGTTTGCGACAAGCAATACAAAAAAAAAGTTTGATCTCCTTGCTATTCAAATATTATAGGGGAAAATTATTTATGTAAGTAGGCCTAGTGAAGAACATACAGTGCCATTTAAGTATATTGATTGTTTCAAATAAGACATACCTCTTACAAAGAATTACAGCACTTATATTACTTTCTAACTCCTGTAAATAATAAACGGAAGTCTGTTTGAAGTCAATTTAGAAATGTCGACAAACTGGTGTAATACTGAAATTTTCAATTGCGCCGCTAAAACACCGCGGACGGAAACCAGGTGGGCACAACAGACCGAATGAAGGAGAATCTAGAACTGCGATCAACAGCTGTGGTGCGCGCGCAGACGGGCCGGGTGCGCGCGCAGCCTTTCGTGACGTCACGAGGCCGACTCGCCCGGCCGGCCCGCGGCGCCATCTTGCTTTGCGACCTGGCCCTCAGTGTTCGCCGACTTGGCGTCCGAATATCCCGTGGCATCGCGCGCACGCGTATATTTTGTCGTCGTTTAGGGGTGTAATCTGTCGTGCGCAGCGGGGCGACCCTCCCCATCGTGTTTGCGACCACCGGCGAAACGACTTGCACCCGCGAAAATTTAACAAGTGGTGACGCAACGACAGAATTTCGCTCCGGCCTGTGGCTATTTCGACATTTTTTCACGCACCGCGCACATTTTCTTACACTTTTGGATATTTGTGGTAAGTTTCCATTACTTTTTGTTAGATGACACTTGTTTTGGAATGGTTTTAGAAAAATTACTCTGGTATTTATTAGTTTCAAACCGGTTGTTTGACTGTGGTTAAGCTAGAAGTGCATAGATTATGCTTGTTTTCTGTAATTGTTATGTTCAAAATATAACCTTTTAGTTAATAATATTACATAATGAGGCATGGTCTTGAAGACTTAAACAAAAACGTTTAAATTTATGCAATAATAATATTAATATGGGCTTCTAGTCTCTTGTGCTTACATTCCTTAGAATACTGTAAACTGAAGCAACAATGTCATAATTTGTAAGTAATTTTTCCTCTTCAGTGAAGATAACTCAATTTTTAATTAATTTTTACTTGTCAAAATTCTGCCATAATCAATTTATTTCCAAACAACGGATGTAAAGCTGTTAAAAGTAATTAATTTATGCGCCAGAATAATTCTGCAGGCAAACACAGAGCTGTCACGTAACATTGAGGGGCCCCGTTTAGGCCTAAGATACGTCAATATTCGACGAATACAGAACTGTCCATATGTATCGTCACATGAACTCGCCAGAACCGCGAAGGAAATTAACCGTAATATTTGGCACAAATTCCTTTCAAATAAATTGACTGCACGGAGATTACAGTTTTTTTAATCAAGTAAGAAAGTAAACCGCATTAAATACGTGCTTAGTCCACGTTATATTTTACCACAACGAAAATAGAACTTCACGGTTTTGTATGTAGGGTGTCGGTTGTTTGTACGGTAATGCAGGGTTTTTGTAATTGTGACGTGTGCTTAATTCTCTTGCCTTGCGTTGCTGCCCTAGCATTTGTTTCCTGACCTACCCCCACCCTCGTACTATTGAACTATCTTCCTAGCGGCTTGGCATTTGTTGAAGAATTAGTCAGTTTTGTGATGGTATTTTCTTAACTTAATACGAGCAGGAGCTGTCTGTGTGTTTACACCACCTGCCTTTCAATAATACCGTTGACTTTGTTGGGGTGAAACGTACGTTCGCAACAATAAATACTTCGATAGACGGTAGGTAGGCTTAATATCAGGTCGTTGCGTAATATTGCTAGCGCAAATGCGTTCTAGTTATTTTATCTAATTTAATTGAATATTGCAATGGGGATAGCATAGGCTGACGTAACTTTCTGAAGCGTCATCGCAATCATTTTACTTCTCAAGAAGTAAAATCAAATTAAAAATATTAAAATAAAGTAAAAAAAAACTAATTGGGATTGTCGATGTTGTGTCTTATTAGCCTAATTACTAATCTGCCAGAAGCTAACTTAAAGATTCATCGTTTGAATAATGCTAAATAGTTTTACGTTATTCATTGTCATTATTTTTTAGATTGCAGTTGTAAACATTTAGTACGTTTTCATAAGGGCACGTATTTTAACACAGACTAATCTTCGCTGACGTGTTTGCGGGCGTCAGTGAAATTCGTACTAATTGTTTTTTTTTCTTTGGAATTATTATATTTTGGGGGATTTTGAGACTGGTTATTTATTTTTAAAAGGCATTTAGTGTCCAAAAATTATTAGGGTTTGTAATTAGTTAAATCCAGAGTCTTAACGTAAGGTTTTTAACTGAGTTAACAAAACTACAGTAAAACATAGTTATGATAATTTAATGGCCAAGATCCTTTCAACTTCAGTCAGCCCAGCAAACCAAAAGAATTTACATTACTTTCAATTAAAAAACATATTTTCTTGAATTTGTACTTAGGGCAATGAGCGATTCAGTTAACAACAGCGTATTTACGTTCCTAGTTAAGGTATTACGGCGTCCTTTAATTGATGTTGAGTCACAACACCGAATTCATTATAAAAAAAACAGTCCCGTGCTTGTAGAAACTGACATAGGTCATTCATGGTTAAGTAATAACTTTTGAAGTTCTAGTTACATTTTTTTGCTTGTTGGTAATTTATATTTTTACGCAGCTTGATGTAAGTTAGACGTAAATTTAGTTGTGTAATAATAAATGCACTGTGTCGCTATCATAGTGTAGACCTGCTACAAAGTTACCTTTTGCGGTCGCAATATCACGTAAGTCAGGAGTTTTGAGTAATTTGTAAAAATATGTAAATTATTTCTGTTTTAAATATTTTTTTTCTAAGCAAAACATTTTTTAAAATAAACGTTTTTTGTGAAAACGTTTGGCACTTAAAATTTTTTATGTGAGTAGTAATATTTATAGTGATAATAATTTTATAAATTATGAATTAATATAATTTATTTTTTAAATAAAAAACTTCGGAACAGAACACGTTTAAATATTCTAAATGGAGCTGAAGATCTTAAGTGTCGTTAGTAGAGGTGACGGTATTTCGCGAGAATTTTTTATGCCAACATACCCTTGAAAAGCATGTAGTTTCTTACAACATGTATGGTTGGGCGATGTCATAGCCATCTTTAGTTGAAGGCCGCGGACATAAATCTGACAACACTGCCAAGAAGGGTCGTTTTAACACTTTTTTTAAGCTCTCCAACGGCAATGGCTTTCCTTGATTCGTCGGCGTGTAGACAAAATAACGAATCAGGGACAGCCATCGCCATTGGAGAGCTAAAAAAATTGTTAAAATGACCCTTCTTGACAGTGTTGCCAGATTTATGGCCGCGGCCTCCTCCTAAAGATGGCGATGTGCGTCTGACACAACATAGTTGTCTGCAGACCAATAACATGCATCGAATATTACAACAGCGGTATTCTTATTGGCTCAGTCAAATAGTGCAACAGTTCCACGTACCTACAAGCGATAACCAGTCGTCTTTTGTTACGCTGAACGTGGGTTGATACCCAGCAAACAGTCCAGTTTACCCGAGATATACCATCATCTCTAGCCGTTAGGAATAATGACTGATTTAGAAACATTGTATTTTTTTTCACTAAATTTTTGGGTACCCCGTTTGACTTTGCCGTCTTTGCCTCCTCCTCCTTATATACATTTTTTTTTTTTTGCCAGAAATGTTCGCGTGGGCTGCACAACTCAACAAAGGTTTGTCCCAATCGGATGAATGATATAGGAGGACACGTTTTAAAATATATAATTTGACAAGGTCTTCAGAATATAATTGTATTATTTATTAACTTATTTTTCAAATGGCGAAGTTAAGGCATGTCGCCTTCTCTTACACTTAACCAATTTTTCTTACAGATGCACAGAATAAATTACATTTACATAGAACTGCCGGAAACTAAGAAAAAAATTAAAAACCAATGATGACTAACATGACAATAATGCAAAAGACCACTTTACTACATATTCGTGCGAAGTAGCGACCAATAAATACTCGTACAAAGTTTACGATTTTCCAAAAATAATACCAGCACAAAGTCCTAACTCGTTATGTAGACGTGCAAAATATTTACGTGTGTACAAAACAAAAAAATGTTAACAAATAATTAATTTTTGCTTAGCTTAATAAGCTACTAATTTTTAGGCAGCCGGATTTTTTTTTTTAATTTCTGCTAATGTCCTGCACAGAATAGTAACAAAATTAAAAAGTAAACTGTTACCAATATAAAGTCACAGATATAGTATTTGCAATTAATATGAAAATAATTACAGTTCATGGGCTGTAACGTCTTAAAATACAAAGAAAATCAAACTAAATATTAATTAAGGACAAAAAAGTTTTCGCGAAAATGTTTTTGCGCTGGTTTGTTTCAATGTCTATACAACCACTGTGAAACATACCTTTAATAAAGAACACCTAGCTAATGCTTGCTACAACAACGCAGCGGCTTGGGATGTCCGGCTGGAGACGTAAGGAATAGTTTCTCTACGGCGCGGCGCGGTGGTATCGACACTGTCCAGATATAAGTATTAGGCGCCATACGTACGCCAGTAGGAGCGGAATGTTTCGCAGTGTTCCGGGAAAGCTGCGGTTGTTTTCTTGCGGGAACACATGTGCTGATTGTAACACTATTTTCTAGTGCGGATATATAACTCTACTTCGTAGTCAGTGATTGCATGTTTAAACTACAAACGTCTAGGAGTTCCTCTCACAAATTACAGACGAGCCTTGTTATGGTTGTCATCGTCAAATCAGAGACGCCTCTGAAGAATTACACTGTGACAATACCATACAAATTAAGCAGCGTTGCATATATGCACGTGAGGTAGTCTACCGACAGAAGCTAATGCGATAATTTCCTGCCCCTAAGAAGTAAGTTATATATAGATAGGACATTTCGCTAAAAGATGTCTGCACCACTTTGTTCCAGTGTCTTACGTGCGCACCTGCATCTCAGCTTTGTGGTCAGTGACACCCAGCGTGTAGAGTTAGACACACATACCACAGACGTGATGTGTGGCAGTTATCCGTGTACTGATTGGCTCAGTCTATAATGAATAACAACTCTGCACAAAAACACTCTGCCAATAACCTTGAAGTTTAACTGCAGATGTGCACGTAAGGCACTGAAACAAAGTGGGGCAAAATTATTTTCGCAAAACGTTCATGGCTAGAGGCACGTGAATTTCGCGGGTACGTTTTATGTCAGGTTGAAAGCCAATACCATATAGCTCAGTTTAACTTCTATGATTGTACGACAGTTGTCTCGGCACATATTTGACTAAAGCAAGCCGGTGGCAAATAAGTAAATAATTCACAGGGCTATCTCGTGATACCCTCTTGCACGGTTGAAAGACAATGGAAAGGGACCCTTGTTTTTCGAGAATAGGATTTGGCCTTACTTCGTTTCCGTGCCTTACGTGGAAAACCGTAGTTCAGCTTCGTGGTCAGTGATTGGATATTGTAACTGTCACGAGCCTTGGTATTCTACCGGCAACTCACAGACGTGTGGTGTTGCAGGAACGTTATTGTAATTGGTGCAGTCAAATAACATACGGCTCTTCACACAGACACGCTGCCAATAACCATGAAGCAAACTTGCAGATGTGCACGTAAGGCACTGAAACAAACTGAGGCAAAATTATTTTCGCGAAAGAACAGGGTCCCTAGCAATGGATACTGAAACTTGACCAGTGTGTGTATAGCACTGAGAAATATACACTGTTGCCAGATGAATATGCGACATTCACTCACCTCTAGTGATGGCTATTTGCAGCTTGTCGTCTCTCATTCCACTGCACCAATCATAATAAGGTTATTGTCATTTGTCAGTGGAACCCCGAGACAAGTGACAGTTGCAACATCAATCTCTGACTATGAAGCAGAAATGCAGATGTGCACGTAAGACATCCTAAACAAACATATGCAACGTTATTTTCGCGAAAAGTTCGTGGTTGTGTTTATCAGACCCGGCCTTGAGAACTAGGAGCCAATAAGAAACATACACGTGAACAAGGCTGCTTACTAACTTGCAGCAGCCAACGAAGGGCTTGGGAATACATAAGACTGTCCACAATACAGCGGCGTCCATCTAGGGCGTTATTGAACTCGCTAAGTGTGTACATTATACCTACATACGCCTACTCTGTAATACACCCTGTATAATAACGGATATGGGTAAGCAGACATGTTATGTATGTATAACTTGCATACAGTGTACAAGAACTAGGAATTCATCAAATTATTCTTTAAAAAAAGTTAACTACCTTCACTGCACAATGATTTTGTAGCAACTCATATGTGGCCTACTTAGAAATTTGATATTGCAGGACAAGGATTTTTATTTCCTCCTACCTCATAACACTGTTACTGTAATGATGTTGTGGGAAAAATTTTTGGGCTGATACTTAGGGACCCTGTTTTTTTCGTGAAAAGAATTTTGCCCCAGTTTGTTTCAGTGCCTTACGTGCACATCTACAATTCTGCTTCATGGTTATTGGCAGCGTGTCTATGTGAAGAGCCGTATATCATTTGACTGGGCCAGTTACAATAACGTTCCTGCAACACCACACGTCTGAGATTTACCGGTAGAAGCCCAAGGCTTGTGGCAGTTAAAATATCCAATCACTGACCACGAAGCTGAACTGCAGTAAGGCACGGAAACAAAGTGAGGCAAAATCCTTTTCGCTAAAAACAAGGGTCCCTATTGATGCTAAGTTTGAACTGAACTAATAATCTTTAGTCTGCTTGTCAAAGTAGGCTATACTTTTTACGAGTGAGAGATTTTGGTCAGCGACTAACATCGAGGTCTTCAGCGCTGGTTAGGGGTGAGTATTGAGCAACTCCGGAATGAAGGGGCGGGGAAAACGGGAGATCGCCGAGAAAACCGCCGAATAACGCCATCGCCCGACACGATTCCCACATGTGAAAATCCGGGGGCCTAGCCCGTCGGGAATCGAACCCAGATCGCCATGGTGTGAGGCGAATGGTCCGATCGTTCGGCCACCGCGTCTCGTGCGAAATACATATGCCTGTGGCGTGCTGTGAGGGTGTTGCAGTATTATATTGGCGAGGCGCCTAGTGTGATGCCACAGACGACTCATGAATTAGTACAGACGTCATCACAAAGTACAGTGTTTCTTGCAACACGCTCACTACACATCACTGTGCTTCTGGTTAAAACTATTTGAACT
Source organism: Medauroidea extradentata (assembly GCA_003012365.1). Taxonomy (NCBI): domain Eukaryota; kingdom Metazoa; phylum Arthropoda; class Insecta; order Phasmatodea; family Phasmatidae; genus Medauroidea; species Medauroidea extradentata. Next base: position 29,500 of record PNEQ01055640.1, read on the forward strand.
GTTTGTAGACATTTTTTTTTTCGAACTTTTTGGTAAAAATTATTGCAATGTACATTTCCTAACGAGTAATTTTCACGTTGCTGTTAGAGGTAGCCTACGTGAATTTCGCATATTAACTCTTATCTGAAGCCAGGGGCGTCATTTGGGCCTACAGGGGGGAGGGGGCAAACGCCCCCCCCCCTGGATTTGGAATTTTTGTGTATAAATATATTTTTTGTATTTTTAAATGTAAATAATGCTAACTTAAGGACTTAAAACTGAAGTTTTATTATTAAAGTATCTAATTTATACATGCTTAATTAATAAAAAAGATGCAACAAGGTCACTGTCGTCAGAAAACAAAATCTTGCCCCCCCCCTGGAAAAACCTGAAATGACGCCCCTGTCTGAAGCCTTACTATACTCCGCTGAAGGAAACAATTCTTCACAGAATGCTTTTAAAGCATGATAAATTGTGCGTAGGTTGGCAACAACACCAGGCAGGTCCTAGCTGCAGAGTCCTGCTGGCTTGTTTACCTCGCGATAAGCAGCCCAGCTCCTTCCTTTATGACCCCGGGGTGCATGCACGTTCCTCCCCCATCCCCTCTTACCTTCAAGTACTCTGCCTCTGAACCCACCGTGTGTGGACGTAGTTTGCGTTCAAGGACTCGTCACTTGACAATAACCTCACTAACAAACAACACGACACATCACAGAGCTTCACTCCCCTGTCGATTAAACAAACACGTTATATATTAAATTATAACAACTGTGCCGGTGTCACATTTCAGCGTTTAAGTCCTCGCTCTTCAGTTTTGCAGTGGTTTCGAAAATATTTTTCAACGCAAACTAATACATGTATCAAAAATTCATTCTTACAGTTTTAACACTTATACATCATAGTTTGTATCTGAATGTTTCTGTTGCAATACACCAAACGGATTTTTAGATTTTTGCCCCTGAAATATCTCATATTTTGTTGTCAAAATATGATAAAATGAAGCAAAATAATTTTTTGCTAGCAAATGGTACATCATAAAAAAAAAACACTGTGGCAAAATTGTGTATCGTATGCCTGTACACAGTCTCAAATTTTTCCAAATCATTTTGTTAAAAAAATATTTGAGTTATTTGCAATTGTACAGAGTACCATGCTCGACGAGAAGCATATAGCCTCTATTCACAGCGGGCCAAACTGGCGTGTAAGGTTTTCCTTGTAGTCTATTTCATATAGGACACTAAGCGGTGACCCTAAAATATTTTTGGGTAGTTTGTAGTGAAGGCCAATGCTTGCTTATATTTTTGCACTTTACTAATTCAGTTGGTATTTTCAGAGTTACAGCAATCTATAAAAAAAACTCGTTTTTAGCCATTTTGATAGGTTCTATTAGCAGATGAACGTAATATAGATAAGTTAGGGGACTTGCCGTAAAAATAATCCACCTGCCACGCTGCACCACCGTCCATGCGTCAGGCGAGGAGCCCAGCTATAACTAGGGACGGAGCAGTTCGCGTGTTCACAGAGCTGTAGGTAGTCTCCAAGAATATATGTGAAATCGTGCAGACAGCAGCTGTTTATTAGCTGCTCGCTGACATTGTTAAATGGGTCTGTATTCAGTCACAGTTTTACTATTGGCTCGGCTACTTCCAGGAAGTGTCGAGTAAGCCAACGGTAGAGACATGCAAAATTCGCGTTATATTTTGGTAGCAGACTAAACTTCACTTTCCTATACCTAGCAGAGTATAATATGCGATTCAATTGGCCACGAACATTTATGTGTTGTCATTTACGTCTTTACAGAGATTGGCCTCTCTACCGTGTAAGCATTCTCCGCGGCAAGTCACGTCAATATCGGCCAGCGGGAGACGTCGAACGAGCCTATAGTCACTTGAAGTCTAGTCAGCTGTCAGGAAATAACGCGAATTTTGTATGTCTCTACTCAACGGTCAATTGTGAACGTGATACACGCATATAGTTGCTTGAATTCTAGCTTGCGCCTAAAATAAATTGCGAAATTTTCAGGTGTTTAACTACAACAGATACACGCGCCCCGCCGTCGTCCATGCAGTCTTGTGTCTACTGCTTTTGTGATACTTATATTGTTTATTTTTAACTTAAACAAGAGCAAGTTTTAAAAATCTGTTAGGCAGTTTTGTTTAAAAGGGGGTTTGTCGTGATAGTTAATTTTTCCAAAACAAGAGACAGTACGGTTTCGACTAAAAGTCAGCTAACCAGGTTTTCGTTAATTACATAATTAGCTGTACCCTTCAGAGGGCGTGGTACATAATCCAACCCTAAAAGCATTAATCTATAACTGTAGGTTTCTTGGAGCCAATTTGTGAAAACTAAACAATAGCAATCGTAGACAATAGTTTTAGCCAACGTTTTAAACAAAATATTTTCCAGTGTTACGAACTTCTGAGGCACAATCTCTGACGCCGGAACCTCGTGCATTTAACTGCGACGCAAGAGATCACGCGTAACGAATTAGTAATGGATAAATATTTACTCATATAGTTGGCAAATACAATTATATAGAATTGCCCTTGAGTATTTTATCCATATTGGCTTCGAAAAAAACGTAGAAATCAATGTATGTTTTCAGCCTTTATTTATCTACGACGCATTCTTAAGGCCTTGTTACGGAGTTTTGCAGTGATTTCGAAAATATTTTTTTTATTGCTACCTATATCAAAATTTCGCTGCACAGTTTTGTCATTTATATGTTATAATTTATAACTGATTTTTTTGTAAAATTATACTGAACGGTTTTTTAGATTTCGTTACCCAAAGTACCACGTTTTTCGTCGTGAAAATAAGCAAAAATGAAGGAAATAATTTTTTTGCTGGCGAATGGTACATTATTTTAAAAACGCGTCCACAGTATTGTGCATCGTGTGATTGCACATTGACTCAAAACTTTTGGTTAAAAAATATTTGAGTTATTGGCACCAGTCTGAAAAAAACTCGGGAACAAGCCCTTAAGGTAGATATGATGGTACATCGCGAAAATGTTGTATGCCAACATACCCTTGAAAACACTACAGATTCTTACAACATGTACGACTGGGTGATTGATATACGTCAGACACAACGTAGACTAGCCCTCTACAGACGATTATCAGTAGGGACTTGAAAAATTCGCGTTTTCTTTTGGCCCCAGACTATAATTCTAGCAACTATAAGTTCGTGCCACTTTCGCAATTGGCCCGCGACTTATTTGACACTTCCTGGAAGTCGCTTAGCCGATAGTTAGAGACACTGGAAAATCGCGGGAATAGTTGACTGTTTGCTAGGCTCGAACGTGATGTATATAACACTGAATGTTTCGTATCTATATTGGCTAACGTTTATTTGTAGCATTGTTTCTCTCTATAACAGGCCTAGTTAGAACTGCACAGCTTGTACACACAGCGTGTGTGATTTGTCACAAAACTGTTTACACGTGTCTCGGTTAATATAATACAGTTTATTGAAGACTGTCTCAAACATTCTCGCGATTTTCCAGTGTCTCTGCCAATAGTTAGAGCCATGGACTTTTTGTGATAAGAATTTTGCCCCAATGTATTCCAGTGACGGTCACGTCTACGACTATTCTTCATGGTTATTGGCGGAGTGTGTGAAGTGACGTCTCACGTTTGACTGCGCCAATCACAATACGGTTACTGCAGCATCGCACGTCTGTGATTGGCCGGTAGAACATCAAGTCACGCGAGTTTTATAACATCGAATCACTGACCACGGAGAAGAAATGCAGATGGGCGCGTGCATAGCCATCTTAAGTAGAAGGCCGCGGCCACAAATCTGGCAACACGGCCAACAACGGTCATTCTAACACTTTTTAAGCTCTCTAACGGCAATGACTTTCCCCGGTTCGTCGGCGTGTGGACAAAATAACGAATCAGGCCAGGGGCGTCATTTGGGCCCACATGGGGGAGGGGGCTGATGCCCCCCCCTGGATATAGAATTTTATGTGTATAAATATTTTTTTGTATTTTTTAATGTAAATAATGCTAACTTAAGCACATAAAACTGAAGTTTTATTATTAAAGCATCTAATTTATACATGCTTAATTATTAAAAAAGATGCAACAAGGTCACTGTTGCCGGAAAACTAAATCTTGCCCCCCCCCCCCCCAGAAATACCTGAAATGACGCCACTGAACCAGGGACAGCCATCGCCGTTGAAGATATGAAAGAAATTGTTAAAATGACACTTCCTGTCATGGTTGCCATATTTATGGCGCAGCCATATACTAAAGATGGCTGTGGCACATGACACACTGAAACAATCTGTGTAAAGTGCCTTAAACTATATCACTACGTCATCGGGCAGCCAGTGAGCAGATAATGTCTGCTTGAATACACACATGTTCTTGGAGGCTAGCCTACGTGTCAGCCAACACGCGAATATTTCCCGTCTCTAGCTCATCAGTACAGACGGGAAGAATTAGCGGGTTCACTGACATGTACGCTAGCCTCGAAGAATATATGTCCAATCAAGCAAAGAGTAGCTATTTATTAGCTGCTGGCTGACACAGTGATATGGGCCTGTATTTAGTTATATTGTTGTTGGTATTCTAGCGTGTGCCTAAAAGAAAACGCGAATTTTTCAGGTCCCTACTTATCAGGCATGAAATATTACAACAGCAAGATTCTTACTGGCTCAGTCAAATAGGACAACAGCTCCACCCCTAAGCGAAAACCAGTAATTTTTTGTTAAGCTGGACGTATGTTGGAACCCAGCAAACAGTCAAATTTTCCCTCGGTGAACCATTATTAGGAACCCCTATTTTTCGCAAAAAGAATTTTGCCTCACTTTGTTTCAGTGCCTTACGTGCGCACCTGCATCTCTGCTATTTGGTCAGTGATTGGATGCCTTAACACCCAGCGTGTGGAGGTTAAACCCGCAAATCACATGCGTGTTGTGTGGGGCAGTTATCAGTGTACTGATTGGCTCAGTCTAATGAATAACAACTCTGCACAAACACACTATGTCAATAACCATGAAGTTGAGCTGCAGGTGTGCACGTAAGACACTGAAACAAAGTGGGGCAGAAATATTTTCGCGAAAACTACCGAGCTCTATGCGGAAATTCACTTCCTAATTTTCGAAACTGTTATCTTACTGCGAAATAAAGGTATTCTGAAGTATAAATATTGAAGAGTGAATCTTCAGTGTTGAACTTCTGGGCCATGATCAAACATCGTCACCTGATACCTGATACTTACACTGCCGCAGCTGCCACAACACAAGTGCAGAGCAAGTTAAATGGGCCTACTACTGCATGTGTGCTCGTATTTAATGTCAATTCAGCACAACCAGACGTAACGTAGTGCAAATTTTGCGTTGCGTCCATACATGGCGATATTTACGGCCACGATCTTTCATTCATTTCTAATAATTGCAATGCTTTGAAAAAATTTCATTGAGATTGTGTAGTCATACGATACACAATTTTTCCAGAACGTTTTTTTAATACTGTACCGTTTTTCACTAAAAAAAATATTTTGCTTCATTTTGGCTTACTTTGACAACAGAATATGTGATATTTCAGGGGTAAAAATCTAAAAATCAGTTTGATGTATTTCAACACAAAAATTCAAATACAAACGATTGTGTATAACTTTTAAAACGGTAAGAATGAATATTTGATATCTGTATTAATTTTCGTAAAAAATTAATTTCCAAATCACTGCAAAACTAACAGGCGAGGCCTTAGTCGGTCCTCGGTCGCAAGCTGGTGGTTGACATCCAACACTTTGAACCAACACACACATCCCGCAGTGGGAAAAACTGGATCATCCATTGTCTTCATGCGCGAGGTTAGCACATATCAGATTATTACATAACTAGTTAGTACGGGGCATTTCAAGATATATATACATATATACACACACACTAATTGACTGGTTACTTTCCGTGACTTGGTCCACGTGGTTTTAAGTTTAATGCCATTTTGGGTTCCCAGTTCTTTCCTACCTCCCTACAGAAACCTTCACGGGCGAATACACAACTCTCCAAACTGCCACAACAATCAGATATTTAGTGATAGGAACGCATATAATACAGACAAACAGGAAGACATATTCATTTTGGATACCTTTTATTCCTTTAAAAAATAATAAAGTCTGTGGAAACTATACTATAGGCGATTTATTTCAAACCGAGCACTACGAAACACTTATAATACAAGCCTGTATAAATTAGGGCAACAGAAGTGAAGTTTTGAGAGTTGTGAAATGTTTACACTGGTTTTTAGTTACACGGAAGTTTTCGTTTTAAAAATAGCAAAGATGGAGGTGTAATGGCTCATAGGAAATTATAAGCAACACTCAGTTAATCCTGAATAGTTTATACCTGGATTAACTGAATTTTAAACTAATAATAACAATGTTGTGTGGGTGAAGAGATTGGGCGGTGTGGTCAGCGGATGTGAATCAGTTCAGTCATGTGTTATGTGTGGGAGGATGGAAGGGGGGGGGGGAGGCACGTGTTGGGCCTGTAGTGGTGTGAGTCACATGACCAGCTCATCATCGCCGACCTTCCAGCCAGACTGCGTGTCAAGGTCACTGACGCATCTGCCCTGCTGACCCCTGGACCAGCCCACACTACTCCCCTCCTGTATCTCTGCCTCTTCCCTCCCTCGCACGCTCTGCTCTTGTCTCCCCCACCCACCCCCCTCTCTCCCTTGTTGCCTTCCTGCGTGCTGCATACACAGCTGCACCATTGTTAGGGACAGGAACATTTCGCACGTTAGAATCCATTGTACTATGCATACTCGAGCCCCAACCATTTATCCACTAGCTGCTACTCTTCACATAGACACGCTGCCAATAACCATGAAAAAGCATAATTGCTGATGTGCACGTAAGGTACTGAATCAAACTGGGGCAAAATTCTTTTCGCGAAAAAACATGGGTCCCTATACATAAATATTGTAAAAAAAATGTTGCAAAAATACCCCCCCCCCTCATAAAAATCATGTTTATAAAGCCTATAGGAAAATAAATGCGACTATAAAACAGTGCATACCAATTTAGTGATCTGTGCATTAAGGCGGTATTGTCTCGTCCGTATGTCGTTCATTTATATTGCCACCAGAGGGCAAGGAAACGTGGCTCAAGGGATAATGATGTGCTTTGTGTTGTGATGTAGAATAGTTTAGCTCACATAGCCACAAAGAGCAACAAGTGTTTGTTGGTGAGACTGGGCAAGTGTTTGTTGGTGTGACTGGGCTGGAATATAGACGGTGCATGCCCTGGACCTCTCACTGAAGTTTCTCTAACGTGACACTTGTATCGTGTAATCATCCCGGAACAACCGGTTTTTATCCGTTTACGTGCTTCTCCAGTCAAATACGTTCTTGTGCAGGTGAAACTCGCTGGTGGAAACTTCCCAGCCACGTGGCATGTTTGGCACGTGCAGTTATTTGCTTGCTCTTCCTACCTGCACATTATTTAATTTAATATCGTCTTTATTCATGGCGCAGTTAAGGAGCTATCGCCTTTTCTTCCACTGTACCATATACATATGTATTAAATTACATAAATATTACATAAGTCTTGCTGGACAAATTACATTTTACACTATAATTTCTTACAAAACAATAAGTCAAGCACAAGACAGTTTTATGTCAAAAATAGTACCCATTAGATTTAGTAATAATTGTAATTAGGTTTAGTAATTATAATACGCATATTAAATTATGATTTTGTAAAATTAATTTAGGATTGGGTAATTTCGCACATTCATTATATATATATATATATATATATATATATATATATATATATATATATATATAATGTTGTGATTGACATTTGCTAATGGAATATGATTATAGAACTATTATCACAACAATGCTTGATATTAAAGATATAATACGGGTTATTAACAATTACAATGTGAAATAATTATCTAGATAAAGAAAAATAATGAAATGGCTTAATTAATACTGCTCACTGTTTACGTCTGACATAAAGATAAAAGGTGTACATAAAAGTAATGTAGTTAGTGCATACTGAACGTTAATACAGGTTCGCTAAATAGTTATATTACAATCTTGTAAGAGATTTCTGCAGTTAGCTACGGTGGTAAAGTAATTAAGAACTAACATATGAATATATTAATACTATGATAATGACGGGGTTCTTAGTGAGGAAACAAACCTAGTTATGCTGTTGTCAACACATCCATTAATCAAAACAACAGAACATGAATTATCCCTTCATCGTTGTGTCGTCTAGTGTGTTGTCTGTGACGTCATCGTTATCCTGTCTTGTGTCCAACATTGTCTTCGTCCCAGTATTGTCTGTGCAGTCTTAGATGTGTTGTCCTGAGTTTTACACATTATTTTGTTTCGTATTTCTACTTTTATTTATGGATGTTTATTTTATTTCCCTTTATTTGTTGTTGACTAATTTCTTATGGGATCTTTCATGTTCTGTTGTTTTGGTTTACGGGTGTGTTGACTACAGCCAAACTAGGCTTGTTTTGTAATTTTGGTCGAGCGAACCTGTCATGTGATCGAGTTAACCTAGCGGGGTCAGTTTTCGTACACACCCAAGGTATCGGGGAATGCGTGGAAAGTAAACAAAACAACGGCGAGAACCCAACTACTGCCAAGTTCCTGAATTTATCGCTCGTAAGTCGTAGCTTGTTTTTTTTTTTTTTCTTGTTTTTTTTTACGATGTCCAGAACTATCCACTCTGTACTCTCAAACCGTACATTAGCAAACGCTAAATTGTAACAAATGGTTAGTTCAGATGTGACGCAGAGAACAAGATGGCCGCAATCTGTGCGGGAATGCCCACATCCTGGAGGGTTATCAGCGCATAAATATCGCCCCTGTTCTCTGCAGTGTTTCTATATGTACGAGAATTCTCGTATTTGTACAATGATTTATGGTGTATTTTACTCGATGTACGGTATAAAATTGCTGTCGAACGAGAATTTCGAGACCAGAGAAGTACTAATGGCCGGGCTTGTAAAGTGTCCGTAGCACGCAGGTGCGCGAAAAAAAGGTCATCAAAAGGTGCACGAGAAATGTAATGACTTGTACGGACCTTTTTTGTTCCTTGTACGAGACTACTTCGTTTATGATCTGGCAACCCTGGTTCTCTGCCCCCGTCTAGTCAGTGTTAACTATTATTGGGGGAAGAGGAAGGTTCACGGTGAATGGAGAAATGAGAACCTTACTTTGCGACCTCTAGTACTACCACAGTACCAACATAAAAAAAAATACTTTCTCGGTTTAATTACGTACTGAAAAGTAGATATCAGTTTACATGAAAATAGTGTATTGTTTGAGTCACTGATTTTCAGTGAAAATAATTCTGTACCAGCTTGTTTATTGCCTTACGTGCAAATCTGCAGCTTAGCTCCTTGGCTACTGGCATTGCGTTCTTGTGTAGAAGCGGCATTTATTTAACTGCGCCTATCACTGTGCCTCAACACGCCTGCGATTGGCGGGTAGTACTCCAAGACTAGTGACAGATAAGGCTTCGCTCTTTAGTTTTCCAGGGGTTTCGAAAAAATTTTTAACGAAAATTAATACATGTATTAAAACCTCATTCGTACAGTTGTAACACTTATATATCATAGTTTGTATCTGAAGTTTTCTGTTGCAATACACCAAACGGATTTTTAGATTTTTGTCCCTGAAATATCACATATTTTGTTGTCAAAATGAGCCAAAATGAAGAAAAAATAACGGTTTGCTAGCTAACGGTACATTATTTTAAAAACACTCTGGCAACATTGTGTATCGTATGACTGTACAAAGTCTCAAATTTTTTCTAAGCATTTGGTTAAAAAATATTAGAGTTATTTGCAATTGCTCGAAATAAATGAAATATCATGGCCTTAAAACATCCAATCACCGACCACGAAGTAGAGTTGCACTTAAGACATTGAAACAAACTGATGGACAGTTGTTTTCGTTAACAGTCAGTGTGTATGTGTTAGTCATATCTGTACGTTTGTGTTAGTCACATTGCAATCGTCGTTTACGAAAAGTAACCTGCCAAGAGAAGCCCGCCGTACACGGTACAATATTTCCTACTAGTTCGCTTACTAGAATGTTTACTAGTTTCTTCACTGGGTAGATTACAAGCCGATACACTAGGTGCGTTACCAGTTTCTGCAGCACACGATACTGGCTGGCTGGCTTGTTTTGTAAAGAGAATGTTCTCCACAACATGAGTCTGTCCAAGCGACGAAAACTTGCCGCAGTGACACTTCTCATTGCTTCAGGCGCACAAAGAAATTCAAGAAATGAGCTTTGCGGACAAGGAAATGGCTGTTACGATGGAATCAGGATCACGGCACTCTTGTTATGTTTTCGGGAGAACTTGAGTAGGAAAATTGTGGCTATGCCTTGTGTTTGTGTATATTTTGCCGACTTCCGAAATTATTATTGTCGAACTTCCTTTTGTTTTTTTACAGTCAGTTCAGTTGGTCTTTCGTCCAATTCTTTCCTTCCATGTTTCCGAAAAATCGCACCTAAAATGTAAACTGCTCTTTCGTCCAAATCTTTCCCTCCATGTTTATGTTTCTCAATACTCGCGCGCGCCAAAATTTCTACTGTTGTTGTTTTGATGAATTCTGATTGGCCACTGTTTAAATATTGCAGTGCAGCTCGCAACAAAAGTAGAACGCTGGCAATTAGGCAAATCCAGTACCTGAGCTCGCAGGGCTGCTAGTAGCAGGCTAGATTTTGAATAGAGAAGTTAGTAGCCGAGCCAGTACGACTCCTAGTATACAATATTGTAAGGAGTATTGTACCGTGTGCGGCGGGCTTTACTCTGGTTTACTCTGCCACATTACGAGAATGCTTCATTATTAGAGATGATAGTTAGAGACTCGTTTGAGGAAACGTTATACAGTATTTCAAACTGCTGTACACGTTAATTACTTATTTATTTGGCCTGGGTTACTGAAACGCATCCTTGAGGACTGAGATACCAATATCACTGACTGCCAGACTACTTTGTTATATGTACAACTGTCCACTCACTGCAGCAGCATACAATATACAAGAAGCTGAAAACATAGTGTACCCAGGACTGTGCAGTCTAGCTAGCAGCTAGTTGAACCTGCCACATTTCCGGGTGTCTACATTCTAATAAAAATAGTTCGTAAATTTGCCACACGTGCGTATAGGAGCGCTAAGATAGGTATGGTAGAATTGTTTCTCAGACATCCATGGCAACACTCCTAAACTTTTTATAAATCAGTCAAATATATACTGAAGCTACCAGACTTGTATTGTAACAATTCTGAAAGGTTTGCATATTTACAAGGAAGTATGGTAACTGTCCCATACTGTGTTTAGGTTAATAACTTCCTAAACATTTCAGGAAGTTTTTTTACAGTGTACTGATGGTTTATCGCGGGAAAACTTGACTGATTACTGGGTTTCAACGTACGTTCAGCTTATCAAAGGTTTTCTGGCTTTAGCTTGTACGTGGAGCTGTTACCCTATTTGACTCAGCCAATGAGAATCCTGCTGTTGTAATATTTGATGCCTGTTATTGGTCTGCAGACAGCTCAGCTACACTGTGTCAGGCGTATATAACCTATTCATTAGGACCACGAACTTTTCGCAAAAATAATTTTGCCCCAGTTTGAGTGTGTCATGTGCCTATCTGCATTTCTGCTGTATGGTCAGTGATTGGTAGAGCCCACGACTTTTGGTGCAACAATTAGTTTCAATGCCTTGTGTGCACATGTGCAGATCCTTATTTTTCAACATTTACAAAAATTTGTACAACTAGGTACAAGGAAGTGCCTTGTCATATTTTACAAAAAAAGTTACAGTGCAGCAACTGTCGGTATATGGGCACAAAGAATTTCTGTGTAGTATTACAAAGTTTACCTTTGTAACTTTATAAATGAATGGTTTCACAAAGAAAATTTTTGTAAATTTTGTGTGTTTATATAAATATGGTATATCTGCAGCGGAAATACGTGTTGCTTCACCTAGTTCTTTGCTAACATATGCCGTGAAGCAAACCCTGTTGTAGGTTGCGTGGTAAGTCATTATTCTCGTGTGGTTTGCGTTATCTGAAGCGGTTGTTTGCTTTGCGGCCAGGTCTTGTATGTGGCAGCCGGGAACATAGGCCTGTTTTCAGCTTCCTGTCCGGTTTATTGCGGTTTGTAGCTGCAGTTAGCTATTTCCTTCCGTTGAATTAGTGAGTTTCCGTTACCCTCTTCCCCACCGTTTAAACGTATAGTCTGTTTCACGGTAGAATTTTATGTTTTGCCAGTTCCGGAGAATTTCACGTGAACAAATTTAAGAACATGGTCTTTATTGTTTTTAAGCGCAGACTAACTGCAGTAAAAAGTTTTGTGTTACGAATAGAATTGTTTTGAAGTTGTTATAAAGATTGTTTGTTATTGCTGGAGATTATAGTAGCTGTTTTTATAATTTAGAACAAACAGTTGATAGGCAGGAGCGTTAGACAAGAATGTGCGGTTCCCTGAAAGCAATGAATTCACAGGTGTTTGTTCGTTATTGGCGTCTTTTGTTCTGTGTGTTACGTGTTATAGTTAAACATGATGGTTTATCGCGAAAATATTTAGTGCCAACATACCCTTGAAAACGCTGTAGTTTATTTTCACCCAAATGATTGGGTGATGCAGGGATCTCAACAGGCCCCTATTTACCCTAAATGTTCCTATTTTTTAGTTTGGTTCCTAAAAGTACCTTTTTTACACAAATGGTCCCTGAAAGTAATTTTTTAAATCTTTAAGTTGAATTAATTTATGTTTTTCAGATAAATACGCATAAAATAGTAAAAAAAAAAAAATTGTAACCTAGTTATTACGGTAATCGTTTACCACATTCTACAAAACTTTTCTGGTCTTAAAATTAAAACTGCCGTAGACATATAAATGTGTGTATGTTATTATATTATGACACAATGCTTTTACGTCTACCTCAAAGTGAAACTTTTTGAACAATTTTTTTTGGCTTTTGTGATTCACTCGCGTCACTACGTTCTTGTCTTTCGATGTTTGGCAGTTGTTGCAGCTGCCATCTTCAGTTAGTCTGTTGACCAACTTGTGATGAAGGAGGCGGATTTTTTTTACTCTCAAACCTTCATGTAGTAATGTGCACCGTTTTCGAAATATTATATATTTTTTTCTTTCCCAGTGCTCAGTGTATCTCAAGTGCATACTGGAAATCTTTACCTAAAATATTTTTCACAAAATGTTGAATTCTGCTTATCTGGCCTGTTACTTGAGAATTTTTCATATTTTTTTGGTCCCTATAATGGTCCCTATTTTTGACTTGGGGTCCCTTATTTGGTGCTTATTTAAAGCGTGCGTGTTGTTGAGACCGTTGGCGATGTACGTTTGACACAGTGTAGCTGTCTGCAGACCAATAAAAAGCAAAATATTATTACAATAGCGGAATTCCTATTGGCTCAGTCAAATAGGGCAACATGCAGCTCCACGTACAAGCGAAAGCCAGTAATCTTCTGGTAAGCTGAACGTGTGTTGAAACCCAGCAACAGTCAAGTTTTCCTGCGATAAACCATCATCTCCAGTTATAGTATGTGCCACGGAGTGCAGCTACTAACTGCCGTTAAATAAAACTTATTTAAAATACAACATTTTGTTGTAGTACTTTATAGAATGAGCATACGGTAACATGATGTTCGAAGTATAGAAACACTGGTAGTATAACTAAATTGCGATGTAAGACAAGTCGTAGAAAACTATGTAAGCCTAACATAACAGCTAGATAAAAGTACTAGTTGGTGGAATATTTTATAGAATTTGTCATGTTATGTTAACCACATACACACGCACACATTTTCCATTGTTTCCCGAAATCGCTGCATACGGGAATACTGGCATATATGTGTCTGCAAACTTGTGTGTAATTGTCTCTGATGACCTCGCTTTCGACGAGACGTAAAGTCCGATAAAAATGAATAATTAAATGAAACTTCCGATCTCAAAACATCGCAGTTAGAACTTTTAACGTATGTCTAAGCCGCAATCAGTCTAGCAACTTTTTCTTATATTCTTAATTTGCTGTGCGGGTTACGGCTTGAATATACGCTAAAAGTTCACAACTGCGATGGTCTTATTGTAGCACGAGGTAAATAGAATTGATATAATAGCAATTTCAAATTTTTCTTCTTGGAATTTCGTAAGAGCGAACAATGAAATAATTCAAAATGGCGAGTGACGTCGAGCCTTAAGTTTCGTAGTAGAACTGAAGAAGTGAAGATAACTTGATCAGCGCTCAACATCGAGGTCTTTATCGCTGGTGAGGGGTGACATGAGGTGAGTATGGAGCAGTGTCGGAATGAAGGGGCGGGGGAAACGGGAGATCTCCGAGAAAACCCGCCGACCAGCGGCATCGTCCGACACGATCCCCACATGCGAATATCGCGGGTCTGACCCCGCCGGGATTCAAACCCGGATCAACTTGTTGGGAGGCGAGTGCCCTAGCCACTGCGCCGGTATAGGTGGTTCACTTTAAAGTGAGCACTTTCCAACACGTAAGTATAATAATACAATGTATTTATTGTGGTTGTACAAGTAAAGTTTTGAGAGTTATCAAATGTTTCCACTAGTTGCTAGTTATACACGGAAGTTTTCGTACTTAAAATAAATAGTAAAGATGGCGGCATAATGGCTCACAGACAATTATAACCAGTGCTTACTTTATCCTGAACAGCCTATAGTTGGAGACCCTTGTTTTTCGCGAAAAGAATTTTGCCCCAGTTTGTTTCGGTGCACATCTGCAGTTCTGCTTCGTGGTCAGTCATTGGATATTTTGACTGTCACGAGCCTTGGTATATTTTACCTACAAATCACAGCCGTGTGGTGTTGCAGAGACTTTATTGTAATTGGCTCTGTCATATGATATACGGCTCTTCACACAGTAACGCTGCCAATAACCATGAAGCAGAACTGCAGATGTGCACGTAAGGCACTGAAACAAACTGGGGCTAAATTTTTTTCGCGAAATACAAGGGTCCCTACATATAGTACAAATGTATCTTGCACGCTAGTTCAGTGCTTGGCTTGCCATTTGTTTCGCACTTTCAGGTCGCCCTTATTGCTCCGTCGCTTCTGACCCTCTATCGCGCAATGGTGGATCCAGCGATGTGTTTAAGGGGGATGGGGGCATACCTTAGACAGTATGTATATTATACCCAAAGTCATAGCGATGAGTCCGGGGGGCTTCCCCCGGAGAATTGTGGATTTTAAGGTGGCAAGTGGTGCTATATTAGTTTTTGAAACGAAGTCTTGAATTACAAGTGTAAGAAGGTGCGATGTCATGATTTCTCTACTGTCGGGTCAGAGCTCTGGGGGGAGGGGGGAGACATGCCGCCATGCCCCCTCTCCTGGATCCGCGCCTGCTATCGCGCAAAACAGCTATACATTGGCGGAGTCCTGAAGAGCTTGTCCCGTGTTTCTACATTTGTTTAAAACTATTATTACTTCGTAGAACATAAACGGGAGCCGATACCGTGAAATCGCTTTGTAACTTTGTTATAACTTGTTTTAACTATGTACTCAGATGTTGCCAAGTGATAATACGTCATGATGGTAGATAGCTAGAAACCTGAAAAATTCGCCTTTCCTTTTAGGCCCAAGCTATAATTGCAGCACCTATAGGTCTGTTTCAAGTTCACAACTGGTCGTTGACTTACTCGACACTTCCTGGAAATAGCTGAGCCAGTAATAAAACTGTGACTGGATACAGACCCATTTAACAGTGTCAGCGAGCAGCTAATAAACAGCTGCTGTCTGCACGATTTCACATATATTCTTGGAGGTTAGCCTACATGTCAGTGAACCCGGGAGTTTTCCCGGCCTCTATAGCTAGTAGAGACAAGTTTCAGTGAAAATATTCCTGCACTAGTTTGTTTCAGTGCACATCTGCAGCTCTGCTACATTGTCTGTGATTGGCTAATAACTGTTGCATGTCTTCAATGTTTTACTGCAAAACAGAGACATGAGGTACTGCGGTAGCCTCGAGCTGATTTATCCAGTCAAATGAGGAACGTCTTTCTACCCAAACATTCCGCCGATAACCACAGACTAAATAGTAATACAGACGTGAAATGACGTGGCGGCTCGTTTGATATAGGCGAACTTGGCCGCTTATTGGCTGCCCGAGGCTGTAGACTCCAGCCCCGTGTCTGTTTGGCTCCTGCATGTTACTACAGGTTTCCTATTGGCCTGGCTGCCGACTAGCAGAGCAGCTGCCTCACGCTGATTGGCAGTAG
>PNEQ01055641.1:0-45751 GCA_003012365.1 Medauroidea extradentata
CATTATATTTACTGGTTTTCAAGTTTTGTATGAAGTAAAAATATGCAAATTTTGACTTTAAAGTGACATTACGGGAAAACTAGATGAGCTAATTTTTTTCCGTTAGATGTTAATGTTCTCTGAAGTAATGTCTACAAAACTAACACTATTTTATACAAATATAAAATTATGAATTTTTCCCCACTTGAACGCCCTTAACATAGGCTACTAGTTCCTGTCTTTGTGTAACGTTGTGTGTAACCGTCTGTAATGACCTTGCTGTCGACGAGACATAAAGCCCATTAAAAATAAATTAATTTCCGCATGCTGATCTCACCTCATGCATTCATCAAGTTGACCCTGAGCAGCAATTCTAACCCACGTGAGAGGACAACCCGGCTCCACTTGCTGCCACCTTAGTAATTCAATTCATGTTCGATCCCATCCCTGGGATAAAGTAGGAAGACCGTGTTTATTATTGATATCCAGTTAATCATGTTACGTGAAATAGGGGTTGCCTTTGCTGGAGAAAATAGGAAAAGTAAGAGGATAGAAGTGTTTACTGTTTTTCTTGTGTTTAAACTCTAGTAAGCCTTGAGATGATTGTGCCAGACGAACACGAAGGTAGTAGCACATCCTGGAACTTGTTTGGCTACCATGGCAGCACTTGATTGGCTCAGACACTCACTCTGTTTTCTTTCATAACCAGTTTTTCTTAGCTAAACTCTTGTTTCCCCACTTACCCCTACCACCTTATTTTAACATGTTCTGTCTCTGGCGGTATTGCATGATCCGTGTGGTCTGAGGATCCTGTCGTTCCTCCTGTCTGTATATTCTCAACACGAAAACCATGGTCTGGAGTAAAACTCAATTATGTGAACGCCGACTGCCAGACAATAGCTTCTTTAAAAGCTAGATGGGGCTATCCCTACCAGTTACCTATCGAATGAGAGTGGTGTGGAGACATTTTGGTCGTTGAGGTGAGGATGAACTAAGGTACGCCACATATCTCACATGGGAAAACTGTGAGTGACCCCATCAGGTACAGAACCCGGATCGTCGCGGTGAAAGGAGAGAGGCCCGACCTCTACACCACCACGTCCACGGTCATAACTACCTATCGAGACTTCATATCCGTCGAGTTTGGGTATCCATTCATTAAGCCTGTCTGGCTCGAGCTTATCAGCACGTATGAATTTATTAGTCCTGAAAAATAATTCGAGCGTAGCAGAGACTACTCATTTCGTCAAATACTACAGCCAAGTTGAAAACGAGTTGGGGGAACGAGGGAGGACGTGGACTACAGTAAAGGTACTATATAAATGCCAAAATTTTGTTCTCATGATTTTTATTTCTTCTTGGCGAGGGATTTTGGAAAATAAAACTAACACTCGTTAAATGTCAATTGAAAAATTTTACTAGTCGTGAGCACTGCTCCTGTAACATTTTCTACGCGTTTTTTTAAGTTTGTGTTTCGGCTTACTCCAAAAAATTAAGTGCAGTTCTGAGCATCCAAATATGCTCGGTGTTCTTGCACGAGACAACGTGAACACGAGTAAGTAATGCTATCATGTTATTCTGCCTGACACGTTGTCGTTCCTGACCTGCCTGAAGAATGCGCGGTGTTAAATGAGATGGGGTTGGAGAAGCAGCGGAATGAAGATGTGTGAGGAAACGAGATGTTCCCTTGTAAACCCCCCACATCGCGAAAGTGCCCGTTGCCCTACTAACATAACGGGCATGTAGAAAATAACCATACAGCTGAGGCCCGGAATATTCTGAGATGAGAAGGCGCTAAAGTTTGCATCCTGTCAACTCTCATCTCACGTGACATTCTCCGTAAAGCCACGGTAACAATTTGCTATTTCCTCTCTTTTCTCTGCATCCGTCGTTTCAGTAACTACGAGATTCGTAACACACATTTGCTATCAAATTCCAATGATTAGCTGATATAAGTAAACAAACATGATTTATACGAGACATCTTTACCGTTTTGTTTGGTAATGTAATAAAAACAATATGTTTTCGTTGGAATTGCTTATTTGGCGCGGGATTACTTTTCTTCAGTATGTTCATATTTTTCGGAAGACGTTTTAAATCAACGGGATAAAGTCTCCGAGTACATCCTGGAATGCTGAAAAACAGAACATGTGGCAAATGGTTAATGCAGTCGCAAGCGACAGTATTAGAATGAATGAGAATAAAAAGGAAGGTAGACTACGTTGATGTTAGGAGAACTATATTACTTGTTTCTGTCTTACCGCATGCTACTGGGAAGACAATAGTAGAAGCCAGAAGCGACTGCTTCGATTCTCTGACAGAAAGTTAAATGATAACTAAGCCAGTAAGTAAACAAGTAAAATCACGGACAAAAATATGATCCTAAAAGATATTTACATCCGCAGAATACATACTGATTTTGTTTTAAAATAGAGTGAGATCATTTTCAATGGACTCCCGTCGAAATATAATTTACAGTCAACTATCAGGATGTAAATTTTATTTTCTAACTACGTAAATCTTTCTCTCGTAGATTCGGTGACACGACATAATCTATCAGATTGATGTATCTGTAATATTTCATTTATTTTGATTCCAAAATAAATATGCCTCGTTAAAAAAAAACTAAAGTTGAACGTAAAGTAACGTTGACTTATATCCCCACATTACTGTCAGCGTCTTTTGAAAACTAAATTAAAGCTCTCCCAACCAGCTAAGCTCGCAGGAAGGGATGTACGACTTCCTTAATTTTTTAGATCACATATCCGACATCCTTCGGTTGAACAGCCATTCGCGCCAAAGTAGACGAGTCGTGGCGATTATAGCGTCGTGAAGCTGACATGACACGTCCTTAGATTCTGACACAAGGAAACACGTCTACATTTTCACAGAGTAAAATACAAGTTAGGAGTTGACAACATTGCCACTTGATAGAAAAATAGAGGTGCTCTGAATTATAATGATTTTTATCAGTCTTCCTGATGACTGCTATATGAAATAAGGCGAAGGCGAAATTACTAAAACTTGTAGCAGAGACGCTAACGGAGATAAAAAATGTTTATGGTACAAAATTAATGACATCTGCATTAGTTACTTTTGCAGCGAGTAAACAAAAAATTGCGCATTTTGTAAGCTAATGTATAGCATGCAATGTCTCTGTTCTTCCCTTACTTGCAGCTGATTTTCTGGAAATGTTACACTGTTGCATGGGTGATACCTAGAGATGATGGTATATCGCGAAAATGTTTTGTGCCAACATAGCCTTGAAAACACTGACACAACGTAGCTGTCTATATAGACCAATAACGTGCATCAAATATTAAAATAGCGGTATTCTTATTGGCTTAGTCAAATAGGGCAGTAGCTTCGCGTACAAGGAAAAGCCAGTAATCTTTTGATAAGTTGAACGTATGTTGAAGCCTAGCAAATAGTCAAGTTTTCCCGCGATAAACCATCATCTCTAGTGATACCAGCGACAAAGATGGCGGAAAGGACCATCTGCTGTATTATCGCTGGCAGGCCTGAACTTACAGGCAGTAAACATACCTTGAGAGGTTTTGCGTGTTAGAAGCTGAGTAGCGACGGAGCTGTAAGGCCGACCTTGAAGCGTGCATCAAATGCCACAGCCACAACGAGACAAGCACTGAACTATAGTAGTATACATTTTTTTACAGTTGGAGTTTAAACGGCGACCAGATAATTTTATTGGTGAAACGTCTGAAGCGGAGTTCAGTGCACTATCAAAAAATTCGGAAGTTTCGGAAGAAACCCCAAGATGGCGTCCGGATACAAGATGGCGTCCGGAAACTAGATAGAGGTAATATTTTTTCGGGATATTTCAGAATTTTTTGAAATGTTGGTAATTTGACACTTAAGGTCAAGGCTCAGGTCACGGTTAACGGTCAAGGTAATCCACATGGCGGCCGGGGCCGTGACGTCACAACATGGCGGGGGCGCCACACTCCGACTCCTGCACCAGAAGGAACGTACTACATCCGGTTATTACATTTTGAAGTACGGAAGTCTGAAAAGGTTGCTTTTAGCCATGTTGGAGGGTTTAGAGACAGTGATTTAATGTGCATGGTGTCTTAACAATGACTTTCCGACCGTGGCTTAAGTGATTTCTTTTCGTAATTTGGTACTATGCGCGCATGTGGAATAGTTTTCTAAAAAAAAACCTGTTTTCCCTTTTTCCCAGAACATTATAACTTATTTCAAGTACGTGGTAGGCGGCGCCCTTAGCATAAATGAAATATCAACGTAATTCTCAACGGTTTTTTGTCCGTAATGATCCAGTGTAGCATGTTAAGGCCTGTATCTTTAGTTCTGCTGCGGTTTCGAAAATAAATTTTTTAACGCAAATTAATACGTAGGCCTACATCAAAAATTCATTCTTAGAGTTTTAACACTTATATATCATGTTTGTATTTGAACTTTTCTGTTGCAATACACCAAACGGCTGTTTAGATTTTTGCCCCTGAAATATCACATATTTTGCTGTCAAAAGCCAAAATGATGCAAAATAATGTTTGCTAGCAAACGGTACATTATTTTTAAAAACGCTCTGGCAAAATTGTGTATCGTGTGACTGTACACAGTCTCAAAAGTGTTTGATTAAAAAAATAGTCGAGTTATTTGCAATCGTTTGAAACAAATGAAAGATTGTGGCCTTAACCCATTTGTTTACGAATAAATTTATAAGTTAAAATGGTGCAGTTTCGAAATATTTTGCCGTACGCTGCACTTGTGCCAGGATTATTCCTTGCAGCCAGTAAACGAAGTCCTGAGTACTCAGGGATACAATGCCAAACAATAATGAACCCAAAGTGTAAATATTGCTACGAATAAGATAAATCACACATGATAGACTTGGCATTGATTACTCTGAGCTTACAGCGCCGACCACAATGTTTAGTCACGTGCAACACGTCCTCAGTTGTGGGCCGTGTGACTGGACGGTTAAAAAAAATTTTTTTTAATGCTCAAATCTACTGCTTACACGTATAACCGATCATGGTGCATGCTATTGAGACCTACTAAAATCTTGAACAGAAATAAACGTTACTATAATTTAAAACTGATGACCTCTGCCCTGCTGCCTTAAGCTATCTTATCTCACATACATCCACGCCAGATATCTCCACATACAACATACAGCGTACAGCTGCACCAAGTAGTTTAAAAAAAGATACGTGAAGGAGTTACATCAATTAGCCAAGCTATGCATCAGAGATACCGCGGAGATATCCACTAACAAAAGTTTTATTTTATAATGTAAACCGTGTTTATAATGTTCAAAGTTTAGAGCATATGCCGTAAAAGCGGCATCACCTTTAACGTGTGTTGTTGGTAATTTACAAACTACAGGATATGATTTTATCAGGCTATCGTAGCATAAATCACTTGATTAAAAAATTGCTGGGTGCATTAAGTGTTGTAGCGTTTCACGTGTTATTTTTTACGCGAAATATTACAATCTCTAACAATAACTTAAAATGTGACGAGACCCGCAAATGTTGTGATATTATCTGGCAACAGACTTGACTACTAGTAACCGTGTGCTCACCTATCAACTGCTATTGGCCGGCAGTAGCCTATACTATGTGTGTCTAAACAAATTACATTAAGAGGGCGTGGTACACAATTCAACGCTAAAAGTATTAATCTATAACTGTAGGTTTCTTGAAGCCAATTTGCGAGAAGTAATCAATGGCAATCCTAGACAATAGTTTTAGCCAACGTTTCAAACAAAATTGTTTCCAGTTTTACGAACTTCTGAGGCACAATTTCGGACGCCGGGACCTCGTGCATTTAACTGCGGCGCAAGAGATCACGAGTAACGAATTAGTAATTCTGGATAAATATTTATTCATAAAGTTGGAAAATAGCAATATCTAGGATTGTCATTCAGTACTTTATCCATATTGACTTCGAAAAAAGCGTAGAAATCAATTTATGTTTTCAGCGTTTATTTATTTACCACACTCTTAACCACTAGTCTGTCATGCGGGCACGCAACTACACGAAGGACTGGAATCTACAACGTCACAGAATGTGTTCTGGTGAGCATAGACCAGTGGATTAAAGCCTATCGCAAAACAATAACGTGAAATTTGTTTATATTTACGTATGTATTCGGGTAGGCCCGAGTTTGATTTCCGGTACAACCATCTTGCTTTCGGTTTTCCACGGCGGGTGGTGCACCAAGACCTAGGTTTATACACTTTTAAACGCTACTCGGTATGCATCATTTCCTCGGCCGCGCCTCTCCGACCACGGGGAATGTCGGGTACGGCGCCGCGGCGCGGCGGAGACTTGAAGCCCGCCGTCAGTCGCGTGTTGTCCCTTGTTTACGGCGCTCGCCGCCGTCGAAGGGCAATTAACACTCGCGTCGTTGTCGTTGTCCTCGCTCCCTCGTCCCTAGTATCTGTTACCAGCGCCGCAGGAAATTGGGCGGACGCCGCCGGAACTAATCTAGCGCCAATTTCGCCGCGCCGCGCTGAGTGCCACCGGTGACGCAACGTGTGCACCGGTGTCGTCTTCCCATATACTCCTTCCCACCCCCGCCCCCTTACTCCATCATCTGTAAACAACTTCGCGGAAAATTGCGATGACACGAGCGGTAATGAAATTCCCATCCCCCCTTCCCTAACGTAGCTGGCGTCCAATAAACTTACAGCGGACATTGTTATTCCTGCGACCTGCTGGGTTACGACATCCGGCCGCTAATGGAGCGGAGCGAGCAGAGCACATTTTAAAAAAATTGCTCCCTACCCTTCTTCCTGGACTGTTTAAATTTGACTTGGGGGCGCCGCCTACTTCGCGTTATTAACTGTTTTTAATAATAACCCAGTGGGCGATAAGGTCGGTGTTGGCACTCACAGTAGCATAGTCGGTACGGTGCCGGTCTACTATGCGTTAGACGGCAACTCGTTGGACTCACATTCGGGAGGACCTGTGTTTGATCTCCGGCTCCGGCCATCCTGATTTCTGTTTCCCACAGTTTACCGTAATCGCTCCAGGCTAATGCAAGGATGATTCCCTAACAAATACCATGGTCGACTCCTCTCTCCTGACTCATGGCATTTTAGTAAGTTGTGTGTCACTCTGTCTAATGACCTCGCTGTCGACGAGACGTAAAGCACACTTCACATTACGTTAATATGTGTGAGGTCCTGGGTTTGAATCCCGGCTCGGGCGTGCATGTTGTGTTGTCCATTCACCTCACTTCACCCTCATCGGTTCTTAAGATCTCTTTGTTTAAGAGTCGTAATACCTCTCGCCTCATCGTCGCCAAGCTGCGTGGTTTCTCGTGTTCATTTACAACGGCTAGAAAACGTTGTTAGACCTCATAAAAATGTTTGGACTGTATGCGACGTAATCTACCGAAAAATAAAGGTCCTGGTATTATATGGAGTGTAATCTTCCCTCGGCAAAAATACGTAGTCCAAGCGCGACGCAAAGCATTTCAGGCGTAGGAAAACCAACCGATTACACCTGGTAATGAAGATATTTTGATCAGCACTAAACAGTGAGGTCTTAAGCACAGTTAAAGCAAGTGTAGAGTATTAACGGAATACAAGGCCGGGGTGAATGGAGTACACCTAATTAACCGGTTCGCCATGTTCCTCTCATTAAAATATCGGGAGGGACATGAGCGGCAATCGAACCCTGGTTGCAATGCTGGGAGGCGAGTGGTCTGACCACTACAGCTGAGAGTCACAGACATGTGTTACGTAAGTGGTGAACTCTAAATAATCTGCAAACACAGTTACA
This sequence comes from Medauroidea extradentata, assembly GCA_003012365.1. NCBI lineage: Eukaryota > Metazoa > Arthropoda > Insecta > Phasmatodea > Phasmatidae > Medauroidea > Medauroidea extradentata. Next base: position 7,756 of record PNEQ01055641.1, read on the forward strand.
TGTTTCGTGTCGGTTACTAGTGTTTCCATACAGTTACGTTCTACATGTCGCACCTGACTCCCAAGGTCATAACTAGAGACCCCTGTTTTTCGCGAAAAGAATTTTGCCCCACTTTGTTACAGTGCCTTACGTGCACATATGCAGTTTTGCTTCATGGTTATTGGCAGCGTGTCTATGTGAAGAGCCGTATCTCATTTGACTAAACCAATTACAATAACGTTCCTGCAACAACATACGTCTGTGACTTGTCGGTAGAATCTCAAGTGTCGTAAGAGTTAAAATATCCAATCACTGACCACGAAGCAGAACTGCAGATGTGCACGTAAGGCACCGAAACAAAGTGAGGCAAAATTATTTTCGCGAAAAACAGGGGTCCCTAGTCATGAGTATTCAAAACGTACAGAAGTATAAATCGTTAAGCTGAGTAAAAGTTTCTATGCACCTTTTGTACGATGTGCGATGTTTCTAGTTCGCTCGCTACTTGTTGCTTTAACATGACGACCGTGAGCGAACTTTTATAACCATTACCCTCAGTACTCATATCGTGTTTTCAAAAGCTCACGAGGGTAGGTTAGGTCAGATAAAATTTTAGCTTGTGGACTTCAAAACGTAACCCAAGTTAAATTGAAGTGTTCACCTGACAGGCGTCTCGATCAACTCATCACCAGACTCTCTAGCAGGGTGAGTGGCAGTTAGCAAACAAAATACGCCATTTTCCTTTTTTAAAAATGTACATAGAAGACAAAGAAGTGGAACTGAGCGTAGTTTGTACAAAACATCAAAGAAACAGGCACTATACGAATACTACTATATGTAAAATAAATAAAATGTTAAGTAAAAAATGTGCTACGGGCGTCGAGTTTAGTAAAATATTCAGCATGTAGAAAACGTGTAGGCTTTGTTTTAATGCCTGCCTTCTTAAAACCTTGAACAGTATTGTTGGCATTCATCAAGATCCTGGTGACCGACAAAACAGTGAGGTCACGTGACTGATATAACCTGCCCTTCTCCAGCTCTTGAGCTTTTGTAAACGTGACGAGCGAGGGTGCAGCGCTCTAGTGTTCGAGCTGAGAATGAACAGCAGCCACTGGGCGGAGAAAAATAGCACGCCAATCTCTTCGCACTTCTGCACCTATACATACTTGACGATATCGTCCGGGCTTAACGCAGCGCCTATAGAGAGTCGTACTGCAGGACGACTGTTAGCGCATGCATAGACCTGCAAATTTCGCGTCATTATTTGGCGACATGCTAGAACCAACTGACCTATATTCACCCGAACACACTCCGTGACGTATCTTATGTGCCCGAGTTTCATGGCAGTGGGTATTTTACAGCTGACTATATCAATGGTTGTATGACATGAATGAGATAATAACGCGCAATTTTCAGGGCTCTACACATGGGCCATTTCTCTTCACGTGCCGCAGGCTCTAGACTTGCAGAACCACATGTTAATACTAGTGTACCTGGCGCGTAAGACGTGATGCAGCGTGGTATCGAAAGTATTTTTTTTCTTATATGACTATTAAAATGTTTCCAATGTGTTTATCTACGAAAGGAAGACACACTTCAAACTGTGTCACTATGATTTTAAAAATGCCGTCCGCTAATTATAAACATTATTTCCAAGTTCCTCAAAAGTGCTAAAAATGATTTTTTCACGTTGCTGTAGCTGAGAAAATATCAACCGTAATCGGGAAACAAAATCATAGAAACCTGCATTGAACTTTACCACATACTTTCCACAAATAAAATATCAGGGTCATCGCTTGAAGTCCCATTGAACAATGGTTTCTACGAATACACTGCACGCTAGTTTAGTCCTCTGCGCCTAGAGGCGATGAGGTGTTTGACGGACGTGTTATTTAGCCATCCCGTTTCCGTGCCTCGAACGTAAAAGAAAAAAAAACTAGCGTTTACTAAGGGCTATGGAAAGCTACGACGTCGAGCGGACGACTGGAATGCTCAATTGTCAATAAAATCTGAACAACTCATCAAAATTCATGTGATTTTTTTGTGGAGTAGATGTGTTTATCAGCGAACGTTTATTTACATATAACTATACGGTAGTTTGCTTTATTTTGAGTAGAAAATTAAAAACTGTTTTTATAGACAAATAAGGGCTTGAAACCACAAAATCTACAAAAAAGGAAAACTGTCATTTTTATAATTTTTAATATGGTCCCGTTTTCATTTGAAACTAATTTTAACATCCGTAAACCTCTCGCGCAGAGGTTTTCGGAGAGTAAAATTATTTTAAAATGAAAACGCGAGAATTTTTGAAATTCTGTTGTTATAGAGGCCTAGATATTATCATGTTAAAAATTATAGAAATTAATTTACCAAGTTCCTTTGTATTTTTAAAAATTGCCATAGGCAAAGAAAATTAATGTTATTTTAAGAATTTTTCAAAAAATACAAAGGGGAGTGCATTGTGTGATTTTAAATATTTTAACATGACCCATACTATCTACTCACAGTGTAATTTATTTCATTCGCGTAAGCCAGTTGATTTTTGTCATTAGCATGTTCCCGTAACTTTCAAATTTTAACTTTGACCTGCCGCTATGGGAAGACTATGAGAACTAAAAAAGTTTCACAAGTGGAAAATGTAGTGAAAAGTAATGTCTATAAAACTAACACTACGTCGTACAAATTAAAAATTACGGTTTTTTTGCCATGTGAACACCCTTAAGGGTGTGGGTCACCTCAATTTTCAACGTCTTATTTTATGTTTATATTTCTACCAGATTTTTTTCTTATTTTATACACAAATTGTGACTAAATCTTTCTCTTAGGAAATTTGTGTATCTCACATAGTTTTTGCGTAATGAGTTGTAAACGTCAAAATTTGCACTTCACGGTGTTATGCACGCCACTAAAATCAACTGACATACCAAACCGAAAAAATTCACAGTGTATAACAATGTTGTAGGCTATGATTTGACACATATAAAACAAAAAAAAATATTAATTTACAAAAATTTTGAATTTTCAAATTAAACTTTACAAATTTCAATAATTTTTTTTAATACAAAAATATATTAATTTTGTTTTTATATGTGTCAAGTCATAGCCTACAACACTTTTATACACTGTGAATTTATTTCGGTTTGGTGTGTCAGTTGGTTTTAGTGGCGTACATAAAACCGTAAAGTGCAAATTTTGACGTTTGCAACTCACTACGCAACAACTATGAGAGATACACAAATTTCTTAAGAGGAAGATTTAGTAGTCACAGTTTATGTCTAAAATAAGAAAAACATATCTTATAAATATATAAAAATAAAAAAAGATGTTGAAAACTGAGGTGAACCACCTCCTTAAGAGGGCGTGGTTGATAAATAAGATCTGCGTTCTACAATTGAGAGGTACACTTTTTTTTTAAATCAATATATAACAACTTCAAAACAATAATCTTTGATAATTATATCTGCGAACTTTATTAGTAAACATTTACCTGGAATGGTGCATTTGTTAAGCATAATCACTTGCGCCGCAATTAAATGTACAAGATTTCGACGTCAAAGACATTTCTTAAGATATACGTTACTCGAGAAAAATTTTGCTCAGAAAGTTGGCAAAAACTATTGTCTGGGATTGCTGTTTTTTCATTTTTGCCAACTGGCTTCGAGAAACCTATAATTGCGCTGAATTATGTACCACGCACTTTTGATGACGCTTGTTGTCTACCAACACCTACAACTATTCTCATTTCTAGAAGTAAAGGAAAAAGGTTTGTGACCTTGGGTTACTTGCAATTATGCCCTATTACTTTTGTGATTTTGAAATATTGTGGTCCGTGATACTGTGTACTGACTTATTCAGTACACTTAAAACTAGCATATCCACACACATGAACAAATATTTGAGAAGTCATGTAAATCAATGCCAATAAAGCGAACAGAATTAGAATGGCATGCCAGTATTCCGTTCGCCTTCGTAGTATGCACCATTTTGTACAATACCGTAAATATACTGTAGTTGTGATTTACCGGCGTTGTTTTGCATAAGGTAAACTAAAAATTTCAGTTATTTGACGACATTTCCGAACATTTTTTGTACTCGAAATTCATGTTTCTATTATATTAGTCTGTAGATGCTGTAGTTTGAATTTTCACAACTTATTCAAATTAATTCTGACATATAAATAAGCTCTTTATATTTCATGGAATAGCTGTGGTGAGCGGAAAGCTGTTCGCATCTGACATTCGTATTGTATAGTTATTTACATTTCAATGATTTACTGCGCTGCCACGCGTGTGCTTGTTATTTACTTCCTCTCCGCTTATTTTCGTGTTCAGATTTTCAGTCTCATTTAGTCCAAGGATGTCGTTTTCTCGTCTGTTACACTATTTCCTATTTTATATCTTCTTTTAGTGGGATTAAATTGGCTGGCAACGACGTGCTTGGACGGAATAATATTGTATTATGTGGTTTTCACGTGGCTTTCGTCTAGAGGCATTTGTAACAGTTGATTTAGTTTGGTTGCAGCGCCCAACAGTAAGTTCCGTGAATGGTCAACCACGCAGCTTTTAAAGTTTTTTTTCCAAGTTGTGCATTTTGCTCTAACGTTTCTTCTATGTCGCCAACTTGCTGTTGTGCTCGACCGACGATTCAAAAGAGGATGGTACATACATCAATGCGAATTCACTAACTGAAAAGTGCAGGTTTACGACGCAAATGTGAAAAATACCAGTAAATAGCAATCCTATAAAACGGGTTTTGTAATTTTTCCAAACAATTATATCTGCCGGCCACCGCATTTCCCGGGCACAATCTGTGATGCCAAGATTTCGTACATTTTATTCCTACGCACGTAATGTCAAAGGAATGCGTCACTCCGACAACATATTTGCTTATTAATTTCGCGAAACCTGTTACCTAATCTTGCTTTCTTTGCTTTTTATTATATTTACTACATTGATTTCTAAAAACCAGGGAGTTCCCATAGACAATGTTGCCGTTACTTGCTCACGCCTTCCTATACGATTTATGTAGACGTAGTGTTCGCTGATGTCTCGGATATATATACGATTATATAGAAAATAATACCTGCTTTATTTTAGGCACAAAACAAGTACTGCAAAAAAAGTAGGAATTACGGATCATTGCAAAAAATTAAAAAGTGCTAATCAAATAGAAATATTTCGTGAACTCCTGTTAATTTAATAGACAGTTGAAAACCAGAGCCAGCTTAAAGTTAACTATTATTAAAAAAAACAACGTACTGTAATTTGAAAGTAACTGAAAATATGTTTATGGAACCAGGCATGTCAGCGTTAGGAAGCCAAAAAACAATCAAACGCGTATCTCAAGATAGTTTGGTGGTAAATTGACGCATAAGAATAATTGTGACGATAAATTAGCGCTAAATCCAGACAGTGCGTAAAGCTGAACGTTTGCGGGCCACACATAGGTCTGTCGTAAACTACGAGCACACACGCACAGCGATTCCTCGTGCCGACATGTTTACAGTAAAGGCATGTGGGGTGAGAACCTATACATTTCCTGTAGGTTGGTCGTCTCCGAGGTGTGTTTGTTTATCCGGCCAATCACAGACACGAGGAGGGTCGGCCGCTACAGGATTGTCTCCCAAAACATTGTGGTTTCACGAAGAGAACAAGTCCCACCATAGGTCTATACTATTGTATGCAGTGACAAACAGAACTAAGCCCGCTACACACTATCCTTAACTCTGTACTCTATTTCTTACTCAATTAAATTTATACATTTCGATTGAGACATCTGCATTGTATACACGCTATCACTGTTTACTAATAAGTCTCGGTACACAAAGGAGAGAAATATATTTGTGATGTTGGTTGTAATATTTCATAAAGTATAACTAGGGCCCGGTAGTTTTCGCGAAAACTACCGGGCCCTAAGTATAACTGTAGAATTCCTGAAAACGATGTCACACAAGACACACGTGTAGTTTCCAAATAAGTGGAACTATTTTTTATTATTTAGATTTTGGAAAATCCTATGGTCGTGTGTTTAGTAGCGAGCAAGAATTTTATTTCTACTCAAAGAATATAGGCAACCCTGCTTGCGTACTTCGCATGCGCGGTGGCTGAAACTGTGCATAGCGCATACATACACTACGATGAAAAATAGGACGAGTTATATTGTGAAATTAAATACGGAATTCTAACCGAAACGAGGGTAATACACGTTCAGATTGTCGCAGTGCTACTTGTACTGAATTAGGTACAGAATTCCGTACTGAGTTATGGATAGTGTATACCGGGCTGTAGACCTGCTTGACAGGGGCGTCATTTGGGCCTACAGGGGGGGCAAATGCCCCCCCCCCCCTGGATTTGGAATTTTTGTGTATAAATATATTTTTTGTATTTTTAAATGTAAATAATGCTAACTTAAGGACATAAAAATGAAGTTGTATTATTAAAGTATCTAATTTATACATGCTTAATTAATAAAAAAGATGCAACCAGGTCACTGTCGTCTGAAAACTAAGGGCCGATATTATAAAACTCTTTCGAATGACAACCAACTGCTATCCCCATAGAGAAAGCATTGGTGAGCAGTTGGTTGTCATTCGAATGCCGTTTATAGATACGGTCCTAAATCTTGCCCCCCCCCCCCTGGAAAAACCTGAAATGACGCCCCTGCTGCTTGAACTGTGTGTGTGTGTGTTAATATTTTTTTCCCTGGCGAACACACGATAGTACACACAACATTTGATTGCTGGCTTTATGTATATTATATATTTTCTCTAATAATTTTGTTAGATTAAATCTAAAAATAACAGAAGGTAGGTCCAACATTAGGGTAAGAACGTATTTCAAACCATGTCCAATATCTGTAACACGGTGAGATGAAATAATCTTGACAGAATGCTGCCTCAACACTGTCGACGTAAATGAAAATTCGAGCGTTGTTTTCAGCTTGCTAGCAGGGTCAACATGTATGAGAGAAGGCTGGCGGCTCGAAGAATACATGTGATGAGACAGGGATGACACAAGTCGGGGGATGAAACAGCAGCGCCAAGATAAAACCTCTGTTAACACTGCAGCATCCAACACTTCCTACTTAAACACTCCAGTCAGAAAATTTCGCGGTAACAGCTTAGTTATCTGTAAATCCTCTCCACTTGGGGCAATAAAAAAAAGTGTTTTGTATTTTAAAAAATCTTGACGTATTCTGTAGAACTATACTAATATTTCCAATGCTGAACAATTAACACAGTAAATAAAATATTAGAACGATACGGAAATGTATGTATTTGACGCAAGAAAGTTGGCACTCATGAATGGTTGGTTGTGCTGCTGACCTGCTGATAAAACAAATTACTCTTTATCTTGCTATGCCTATGGTTTTTTAATCTAAAGTTGTCAATGAAGCTTGCCGTTTGACCTCAGATGATGCTGATGCCATTAACCTCTTCTTGTGTGTTTGTTTAATGTAGTTGAAGCGTTAATTTTTAGACGTTTAATTTTTATGTGCAACCACCCCGCATAGTACAATATTCACACGCGCACATTTACACTGCCAGAACGTAAAATAATTCCCTTAGTGTGCTTCAATTTTCCTGTTTTATATATATCGGGTTGAAGCTGTTTTACAACGGTACAGATTTTTTCGTCGTATTTATGTTAGTATCATGGGCCTGAGAGGACAGCACAGATTGTTAGGGACCTTAATAACTCGCGTCTGGGCACAGGCTAGAATTTAAACAGCTAAGTTCGTGTGTCTTTCATAATTGTAAATTGACGTATTTGACACCTGGAGGGCGCTGAGCCAATAATGACGAATGGGTAGAGACACTGGTAAACCGCGGGAATAGTTGACTATTTGCTAGGTTCCAACATGCTGTATATAACACTGAATGTCTTGTGTCTATATTGGATATCGTTTATTTGAAACATTGTTTCTCTCTACAACAAACCCAGTTAAAACTGTACAGCTTGGACACACAGCGTGTGGGATTCGCCACAAAACTGTTCACACGTGTCACGGTTAATATACTATAGTTTATTGGAGACAATGCTAAACATTTTCGCGATTTTCCAGTGTCTCTACGAATGGAGTAAACATCCAATTACCCAGCTATGTTGGTAGTTTTGTTTTCCTTATTCTATATTGAATGGTATAGCATTTACAATGTCCACACATCTTGTTTAATACATTCAATTTCCGGTGCTTTCATTTCACATTTATTTATATTAATACACTACATAACGGCAAAAATATTCCTAATTCTAATTTTACTGTAGAACCAATTGCAAAGTTGTCCTGAAAGATAATGATGTGAAATAATTTAATTAGTTTCTATACTTCACAAATCTGATCTCTTACCTCCCACCTAGGCGATTCGGGTTCGACCCCCGGCGGGTTCGGCCCCGGATTTTTCACATGTAGGAAACGTGGTGGACGTTGCCGCTGGCCTGCGAGTTATCTCGCAGAACGCCCATTTACCTCGCCTTTCTCGCTCCGTCGCTGCTCCGCAATCTCACGGTTCGACTTTTCTATGGCCGCAATAGCGACCGACAGCGACGCGAGAGCACTGCTGTCGGGATTCGCCAGAAAGGTTTAGCGCAGTCTGAAATCCGCGTAATTGTGTGCTTCAGGCGGTTGTGTGATGTCGCTCCAGGTTTTGTGTGACCAGAAGACAATCGGCTCCTCCTAGAGGGGAGGGTAGTCGTGCCAGTACCGCTTGCCACTGGTAGTGTACGGGCCCAACGCCCCTGTCTTGTGCGTTGACTTGGTGAACCTGCGACACGGCCAGGATGGCGTGGTGGCCCGGAGCTCCAGATCCTAAGAAGCTGGGTGGCTGGTTAGCCCAGTGGAGGTACATGTTTTCCCAAGCTCGCTTGGTGGTTGGTTTGTGCACCCGGAACGTGGCAAATGTCCAACAATTGGTTGGCAAATAATATGGCTCTATAGTTGTCTCCTGTTAAGGGCGCGGTTCAACTCAGTTTTCAACGTTTTTTATTATTTTTATATTTGTGCCAGATATTTTTTTCTTAATTTAGATATAAATTGTGGCTAAATCTTCCTCTCAGAAAATTTTTGTAGCTCTCATAGTTTTTGCATAATGAGTAGTTTATGTCAAAATTTAGACTTTACGGTATTAAGTACGCCACTTAAACCAACTGACATACCATACGGAAAAAATTCACACTGTATAACAATGTTGTAGGCTATGATTTGACATATATATAAAAACATCGATGTATAAAGTAAGAAATAAATATATGGTACAAATACAAAACTGAAAAAAGACGTTGAAAACAGGCGATCTGCGCCCTTAAGTCTTAGGGATCAGATACAGGAGGGGTGGTCGGAGCGGAAAACATGTCACCTCACCTCATCCATTCTTCGGGCCGGAAGGGCGACAGGCATGTCTCGCTAGTCTAGCAGCCGGCCCAACCTTCACCCCGGCCTTCTCTCATATACAATATGACCCTGCATAAAGCGATTTCAAAATTACAAAAAATTCGCTTTGATATGTTGAGCTTTATGAACGCACGTAAATGGGTATCATACTCAGATCCAATGGAAACACTGAAATCAAGTAGTTTAAGTTACGTATAGAGAGATTATGAAATTCTCGTTGTAATAATATTGATGTTCATAAAATAATTTTGGCGTAATTATAGCAGATATGATGTCGAAAATTACCACGACCAATTGACGTTGCTTTGCTAGAGTTTAACATAAAAATTGTCTATGGTAGTGCCACAGATCCAAGGACAAAATCATTTTTCTTGTTAACTATAGTTCTCTTTTTAACGCCCACGCAAAATGAGGGGTGTTATTAGTTTGACGTGTCTATGTGTGTATCTGTGTGTCTGTCTGTGGCACCGTAGCTCCCAAACGAATGGACCAATTTTGATGAGGTTTTTTGTTTGAAAGCTCACTTGATCAAGATGGTTCTTAGCTATGATTCAAGGAAATCTGTTCAGCCGTTTAAAGATAATGAGCTCTTATCTAGTTTTTAACTATTTATTCCAGGAAGTGTTGCTTAGCAACGATGCACTGAATGCTGCTACATAATCATTGTTGTCATTGTCATCGTAAACTATGAATACTAAACATTGAATAGTAACGGTAATGTGTTTCGTATTCTTTGCAGTTCAGCTAAAGCAGATTTGTCATGAAGATTATTAAATTACTTTCGTCGATTAAGTTCACAAATTGCAACACCGTGCACTCTTTTTTGCACGACTTAAGGCCACTTAAGCATTGCTCTAGAGTTTCATTAGATCGTGAAATACTGGTATTTCTAGCATTGATTGTTTGACGTAAACTACGTTCTGCATAACATTCTTTAGATCTCTGCAGTCTTGGTCAACGCATATCTCTCCAAACGATGCTGTCTGTCTTGTGGACTTTCTTGACTGCACAGTTCAGCCTTTCAAGCAACTTCAGATAGCAAAAACTGTTGTCTTTTAGGAGTATAATCTTCAGGCTACGCTAATTTGCGCCTTTTGGCTTCGTTTTGAGCTTTTTTAGTTTTTCTCCCAATCCCTGTGTTGAACACTTTCACTGAAGCTTACAAAAATATAATGAGACACTATTCAAATAAACTTAATAGTAATTAAACTCTGCAACCGTAAACTAACTACGAAATAATCACCAAAACATAAAATAATTACTGTTATCAATTAACCAAAAAAAATTTTTGTTCGTAATCAATGCGTACCAATAACTTATTTACAAACAAAATATTAAAGAAAACAAAAGAAGTACAAATTATAAATAAATTAATATTGAAACTCAAAGCGTGCATTGTTGCACTACTAAAATCTATAATAACATTCAGTGTATGCGAGTAATTTAAAATGAATGAAATAGAAGTAAAGTTTAAAAATTTAGGTAACCCCCAACATAAAAAAACTATAAAAGTAAAAAAAATAAAATTTCTCTCTTGGCCTTTTAACTTTTTTAAAATTAGGTCTACCTATTAATATTTTGACGATGAGCGTCGTCACGTCGGGGGACAGCTAATTAAATGAAATAAAAAAAGAATACAAATAAAAAGAATACTGATAATGATTGGTTTACACAATGACTTACTCGATGTAATCAAATTGGTATGTAACAAAACAACAATATCCAATCGTTTAGTTGTCAGTCTTGATTAATTTACTCTGAAAAATTCGCAAAATAGACAAACCGTCAACGACATCTGCCCTGACGTGTCTGCCAGATCGGGTCGCCGCATTCTGTGGCGCCCCCGCCCCCCTTCCCACATACCACACATCGCGCGCGGCTTTCAAGCGAACCCTCTTATATAATTGGTACAATATCGAGACACGGCATGGACTTACTAGACCTTGTAAGATTGACGTACAAAACTAAGTCCATGCGTACAATTTGAAATTAGTAAATATTTTCTATTTTTTCTACCTATGTATATTTAATTATACTTCTTCACATAGCGGTCCCCTGACTTAACGACGCTCATCATCAAAATATTAATAGGTACTATTAATAAAGTTAAAAGGCCAAGAGAGAGATTTTATTTTTTTTCTTTTCAGAATTTTTTTTATGTCGGGGGTTACTTAAAATTTTTAATTTTACTTTTATTAACATACTTTGAAGTTTGCTGTTCGGTATTTATATGAGGTTTTTTACAGTCGTTTTCTTGTCTGTTCGATACAAATTTTGCAATCGATTTTTAACTTACTTCCCGATGAGCTAAAGACTTTAAACTTTAATCATAGCTCAGAAATGACTGTGAAATTTCACTCACACACACGCACACAAGATTAAAAATCAAAACATACTATTTAAATTTTAAAAAAACATATTTCAGCGTAATATGTTTTTAATAATAAAATAAAAACACGCGGGGCGCATGCAATATATAACAGCTGCGTGAATGGTTCAGTTACAGTTTAATGAAGAGGTGCAGTGAGGAGACAAGACTGCCTCGCTGCGTCGTCAAGTGTGCCATAGGAAACAGCCAGGTCAAATACTGCCGAACATTTACACATTACATTCATAGTAATCACCCACAAATATATACATTTTTCTGTCCCATAGTTTTGGTACAAGCGCATGTCAAAGTCCGATTTGGCTATTTCCACTACTTACCCAAAGTAAAAACTATTCAAACTATATGCATGAAATAATTTATAGTGAAGGTACCGTATATGTATTAAGCTAATGACTGACACCTTTATAAATTCACGTAAAATTTCTTGCATTAAAAAAAATTTTTGAACGTATCTAAATTTTTGCATATCTTTGAGCACATGTAATTTTTAAAAATTACGTTTACGTGAAATAAAAAAGATGTCATTCTGTAATTTCATACATTTACTTTTACTCTAAATTATTTCATTCGTATCATTTGTATAATTTTTTACTTTGGGTAAGTAGCGAAAATCGTCAGATCGCTACCTTGGCACAAGCTTGTACGAAAACTACGAAACCGAAAAATATTTTCATTTGTTGTAAACCACTATTAATGTAACGTGTAAAAGTTGGACAGTGTTTGGTACAGATATAAAATTACGCAATTTTTGTGCAAAGTGCCCTTCGTAATGATAAAGTTGCTTCACATGATCTGAGCTGCATTCAAACCATTTTTACAAACTTTTATTTAACTTGCAATGTTTGTATGTTTGTTCGGGTTAAATCTTTCAACTGAATTTTAAAGCAGTTATACTCAACAGATTGAGCTGAAATTTTCCATACACGTTCAGTTTGGATGACAATGCATGGTTAGCTAAGTGACGTTATTCTAAATTCAATATGACGGACGTCCCACGATGGCAGAATAGTTATTTTTTATGCACTCGCATGATATTGATATCAAAAGAAAGGGATTTCTGAAAAGAATACGAATAAAATGACGTCCGCGTTCAGCTCTTCGAGGAGATGGTGTACCACTGCCCGGATAAACAGTAAGACTTAGCGGGGTCGTCTCTCTATCTAATATCGACCTGACCCTGGGCAAATTCTAGCGGTGGTGAAAGAAATAAAAAATCAAACCCGGAATTGTGTTTCGTTAGACACAAATAAGCTTCAAGCTGATATAAGTAGCGCATACCTCCAAACACCCAAGTCAAGGCGAGGCCGTGCCGAGGACTGAGTGGCATCAAGGTATATCAAACATGATGTGAACCTACCACCTCAGAGCACCGGGGCGAACACTGTTGTATATTAGCTCTTACCCTTCTAAACAAAGCTCTGGGAGGGTCGACAGATATTTCTTCGGTACTCGTGGGAACAACATGAAAAATAACTAAAAAATAAAAAATTAATTCATGGTAAAAACATTTTTAAAAACAAGCTTTTATTTGAATGCTCTAAAAGAATAAAATAAACTTTAATTTAATAAACCCCATAAATGTATTGCATTACACAATTTATATTATATAAAAGCTTGTCGCGAGATTTACCTGTGTAGATAAACAAGAATAAAATATGTAACGTAATCTTAACATAAGTAATTCTAAGGAAAAAAATTGTTTTTTTTATAAAATAGGTATATCTTGCGACAAGCTTATATATAATATAAATTGTGTGATGTAATAAATTGATGGATTTGATTTAATTTAAAGTTTATTTTCTTCTATTTAGATCATTTAAACAAAAGCTTATTTTTTACTACTAATTAATTAGTGACCAATCTGGATACAAACTTACTCCCAGAAGAACCTAGGAATAGAACTCAGTACCTCTCGTACCGTAAGCCGGTGCGCAGACGGTTACACTACGGAGGTCGACATCCCATTGTGCTACGATAGCAGAGCAATGGAAACAAACATTTGGTTGTGTGGGAAATCGACGTTTGTCCCAGAGCCAATAAAGAGGTGTCTCCTGCCGTAAAAACAACTAAAGCACGTTTTAGAATCCCTTGAATACAAAAACATTCTCAGATATATTTTCCATTACTGAAAAAAAAAAAAAGTAGACATTGTATTCTATTGTGTTCATTGTGAATGTAAACAGAAAAAAAAAATCGTTCATGCCAGGCTGTTAAGGAAATACAAGCCATTTCGTAAAAGTCAACGTCTGATAATTTTTCGGTGATTCCGGGAGGGGGGATGCAACTTTCTCGGAATTAATTCCGTTTAAACGCTACTTTTTTTCGCTACTGGTATTCTATGAACTGTTCGTTTTAACGGACCCTCGAACTTCCTGCGAAGGAGTCAGATTCTCGTAAACAAAGTTTGCGAGCACGGCAATTTTTTAGAGGACCGTGTGCGAGTAAGCAAGATGTATAAAATTGCAGCTTAAGTATAAGTACCTTCAATTTTCGTGATGAAATCCCTGTCGGATATTCAACATATTTAAATGTTTATAAACAGAATATTACTGAAATAAAAATAAACAAACGCAATATTTTACTGTAGAACTAATGTTAGTGTACCTACAAGAGACGCCTTAAGTTACCGATTTTTTAAGACATTTTTCCAATTAATATACATAAAAATATTTTGTATAAGTACATAAACAACTAAAGAAGAATCAGAAACTCAAATAAATGTTTACAAAACTCTACGATGTCGATAGGCCGCATTACAAACTACTGTAAAAATGATAACTTCGAAAAGTAAGAAGACTGTGTTAAAATTAAACATGAAAATCTCTCAATTCACTGCTAAAAATACTTATGCTTTCTGCTTACTACACCTTAAGACAAAACAAATACATTGCAGTAATCTCCATAAGCTAGCTGATAGAGACGCATAGTTCATTTATTTATTATCAGTTTAGGCCAAAAGAAATAACCAAGTTATGTTATACAGTAATATATAGCCTATGAAAAAATTTAGTTAGGGTAATAAAAACAAAGAATGTAAGTAAAAGCTGCATTTAACAAGATAATTGTGGCCTTCGTCCAGTGGTTGTGTACGAGTTGAAATTACAAGGCCCGTGGGCTGAAGTAGCATATTCATTATAATGAGGGATCGATTCCAACCCTTTGCCGATTTTTATTTAAATTTGATGCGCGTCATTAGATTACAAAAAGGAAAATTATTTCATGAAAAAAGTGTTTTGTAAAACTACTGTACACAAAAATTACTTAACAAAACTGTGTTTGCATATGGAACAATCGAGTATCAAATCAATACTATGTTACTAAATTTATAATTTAATAAAAAATAACATGCTAAATGTTTTTAACACACACATATACACATGCATAGGTACAGACGCGCTAAAGACACCTAACCACCTACCCTACATTAACTTTATTCTCAAAGGAACTACCGTTGAAAATTAAATTAGGTCTACTACAAAGTAACCAGTACAAGTTTTTTGTTCCTTTTGTATCACATTATACACTGTGTTCTTGTTCAATGTAATGTTTGTTTCAAAACCATACGCTCCAGTCATGTCTGCTTGATAAATTGTATGTGAATTGCAGTAAAGATATGGACGTATTTTACGTTATTAATTAATATTTTCTATGTCATGAATTATCTTAATATATTCACTTATTTAATCAGTGAAATTAACAGACGTACAAAAATTACGTGTACTCCGCTCTACAGAAGATAGCATAGTTTTACACACACATATTATGTAAGTCAGCTTTGTTCTTCGTGATGTATTCACCAATACTAAATATTTGTATTATCTTACAGCATTTGAACCCACAACCCTTGCGCACATATTAAGTAGCACCACAGTAAGAATATCTGTTTACTGCTGTTAACTGGTGGTGTACTTTTGTACTATTTTTCTTAAAGTGAATTTTTTAAAAGAAGTGATGACTTACACAGCTCCGAAGCTAAAATTAAAATTACTAAACTTTAATATCATTGTCACTGATATATATGGGAGAGGAATACTTGACCTACAGTGTACTTTCCATTAAAATGTTACTTATGAAGAAAATATAAATTCATTAAAAAAAGCAAAAAAAAAAAAATTAGTTGCATACTTTGGAAATAGTGGTAAGCTATTACGCGTAGATTAGGATTACGTGACATACTGCTCACTAAACAATTTTCGTTATTAATTTAATCTGTAGTTTTGAAATGACAGATTGACTAGTATAGATTGTTCTGCTGAATTAAGAAAAATAAAATAACATTTTTCAATTTGTTACTAAATTTTTGTATCTGTCAGTACTGATAAAACATCTGCGCCACTGATAAACATTGCAACTTAATGACGCGGTTTATATTCCACAGATTCTAATTTAGTGTGTGTGCAAGCTTTTTCCGTGATCATATAATGGCATTCAACCGAAAAAAAAAAACGCTAAAAAAAAGCATGTTTCTTAAGCGTCGATTGACCACACGTCGTGGCGTCAAGGTCAATACATCTCTTACCTTTGATAACCCGTTGGAAGTACATGTTTACTATATATAGTCTGGCTCATGAAAGAATTACATTTTTTGACAGTTATGCTGGCATTTATTTTTAAAGCAGTTTCCATGTAAAAACTGTTTCTGTCGCTGCCTTATTTGGTTTGTGCACAAGCACACTCGGCTGACTTCAAATTGTGCAATATTATGTCTATCTGCGGTACTATTTATTAGTTCTTGACAGTTCCGAAGATTACCATGTGTGCAAAGAGCTACATGAAAATACTTACCATTTTGATATACTGCAATGTTTGCTAGTCAGCTTAGTTTGTTCAATATAGCCTGTAATAGAGGAACACACTGCTTTTATCATTGAAACAGCTTTAAAAAGGATGCCAACATAACTGTCAAAAATATAATTATTTCTCATGAAAGTACTGTGTATTGTTTACCTATAAGGCTTTCAATAACCGCCGTTCACCTTTTATGTTCCAGATAATTCAAGAAACATGGCTTCAATGAGGCGGTAATGTTATCCCTACTCCACAGCTAGTCACTACAGAGAAGGACTGGAAATCATTCTGACATGAGTGAAGTAAGTACCGTACAAGTTTTATTATTTTTTATTTGTCTTTGACCTCATACACGTATAGAAGCAAGAGTTACCTTTAAAATGTGTGTATAATTATCAGTGTCTTCATGAACACTAATGGCGCCGCACTGCCTGTTTGGAGTTAACATGGTTCAGAAGCGAGCGAGCGAAAGTTAAGAGCGACCTAATATAAGCAAAAGTGGACTCCCTGCCTGCGCTTGAAATGCGTTGCAGCGAGATGCGATTATTATTTTTTTTTCTGCGAAACTACTAATAGAGCATTATATTTGTATATCTACAAAAATAACACATACTTCAAACTATGTCGCTATAGTTTCAAAAATTCGGCACATTTATTTAAAACATAGTTTTCGGGCCCCTCAAAGTAGCCAAAACAGGGGTTTTCAGACTGCCGTATCTGTAAGATAACCGGATTCGAAAAACACAACTACAAAAACAAGTGTTAGACTTTAAACTACGCTGGCCACAAATAAAATAATGTTGTCACCGCTTGAAGTCCCATAGGAAATAGGATACTAGTAAAACACTGCATGTCACCCGAATAGTACATAGGTCGGTCAACGACAACCTTACCACTCCTGCCTCACACACACAAACGCAGCTTATCTAGGGAGGCCCCTTAAATATCGCATCACTACTACGCGCCAAGCACTGAAACAGCACGTACTGTACGTGACAGAGACGAGCGGCCCCGGAAGGTATGCGGATAAGCGGAGGCGTCACCATGTCTGAACAAGAGACCCAGGGCGCGCTATCTTTGAAATAAAAAACGTTTGCTTCTACTTATACACGATCAATAAAAACATATATATATATATATATATATATATATATATATATATATATATATATATATATATATATATATATATATATATATATACTGTAACTTGTACTCTGGAATACACTTAGTGCTCTATTGGGCGTAAAACAGTTATTTACGCTCCAACATTCAATTCTATATTATTCATTTCTAGTTATTTTGAAAATTAGTTTTTAAATTGAAAATGATAACCGATTTTGAATCATTGTTCCGACCGTATTATTTCAAATTGAGTTTGCTATGAAACTACTTTTTACAAGACAGAAAAAAATTACTAAATAATATTCATTTTGTAACTGTGATAATTACAATAATTAGTTAAAATCATACGGATTTTGATGTTTAAAAAAAGCTACATAGCAAAATTAATTTTAAAATAATAAGACCAAAAATTATTTGTATAGTATCGGTTTTGATTATTGGCAACCGTTTTTGAATAATTGGGACTATCTTCTCATGCACATCGAAATATGGATAGTGTTTCTAATTACACACTTGTCGAAATAATCTCGTTTCAAAGAAGTGTAGGCTATTTTTCCCGTGAAATTTTCCCTAATTATTTATTGTGGTCAGTTTTATTTATAATTTTATTTTATTTCCATATCAGTTTTATGGTGGTTACTCAAACCTCCGTGTAAAAAGCCACGCGGAGAGTTGCTTGACTTAGCCTACCGGTAATGATACATCCTGTAACTCTACTTTGTGATCACTTCTGTGTTTGTGCTTATGATTTTACATCCCTTGCTATGAATTACGTTTCTCTTTTGATTGTCCCTTTGGAAAAAATTGTATATTAACTCATAAAATATGTTCAGGTTCTTGAATAAAGATAAATAGATAGTACAATTTATCAGCACTAATTTGTACTGTTCACAAAAAGAAACGCAGATATAATGTTTCAACTATCCTCGGATATGGTAGAACACGCGACCGATGTTTTCGCGCATGACTTCCCAACTGCCTGGTAACAGGTAAACGAGACTGGTTTTTCCAGGAATTCTCAAGCCCCACCCCAACCCCTCCTTCCCCACGTCTAGGGCCGCTCGTCTCTGTCACGCACAGTACGCAAGCTTTCCGTTGAGCCATTTTTCACTACGAGATTTAGGATGATCATACATCTATATTAGTTGATATATTCGTATAACATTTCAATGCACTATATAAACAATATCCTAGTTTCGCACTTAACAAGTTAGCACATTTTGAAGTACTACAGTTAGTTTCTGCATACGCTCCGGAAAAAGCAGACGGGAGCCCTATATAATTGTCGATCTATTATGAGTGCATGTTGCATTAACAGTGACATTTCGCACTCGCCTGAAGTGTCCCCCTCCTCACTCGCCGCAAATTAGGACATCGGATATACGCGGAACAGTTACTTACATTTTTTATTACTTTCAAATTGGGTTTTTTCTTTGTGTGCGCGCGCATGTGTGTGTGGCGCATGCGTGCGTGTGTTTTTTACATATAAATTCGTAGAAATTTCAACAAGTAATTTTAACACGATGTTGGAATTCAACGGGCATGAATAGTTGCAGAGTAATTCGATTTTTGGTTCACCTAGTGCGAGGCATTTATTAACGTGCTTTCATATATATATATATATATATATATATATATATATATATATATGTGTGTGTGTGTGTGTGTGTGTATACACATACATATATATGTATATCTATGTGCGTGTGTGTGTATGTGTGCGTGTGTTAAAACTTCAAAAGAGAAAATATTTCATTTTCCCAAGAAAACTTATCACAATGTCTTATTTTAAGGAATTATTTTATCGTTACATAACATGTAATCTACGTTTTCTTTAGATTTTATGCAGGCTACGAATATTTATTCAAATCTTCAATTTTTTAAATTTTATTTATCGGTTTTGTAAGTGCAATTTTCGAACACTGTAGCCTATTACTTTATTATTTTTTTTTATCAGTCTAGTACTTAATATCCAAATAGAAAAGTAATATTGTATTCTAAAAATGTAGTAAGTAATTTTTGGCACTTGAGCTATCGTAATAATTTGTTGTGGTTTGTAGGTTTTCGAGATTTGTATCAGTCATATATCGAGCGTATTTCAATATTGTAATACGAATCATGCGGAAACCACTTTTTTTGTGCGTTATAATGAGCGAGGTAAGAAATTGGAAGTACAATGAACGCGCATTAAGGAGGCTGCGAGTTCTATCCCTGGTCTAGCCATCTTGATTCGTGTTTACAGCGGTTTTATGAAATCATTCCTTGCGAATCCAGGGTTCATTACTCACTACAGACCACGGCCGATTCCTTCTACATTTACTGACTGTCTTAGCCACTAGTTCCGGCTCTGACGACCTCACTGTGAACGAGACGTTAAACCTCAGATATCTACCGTCTTGCCTCAGCACTTTAATCTGCCTTTGTGTGCATGAACCAACCATATTCCTCAAACATTAGGTTGGTTTTATCGATCAGTATGTTGCATAATACGACATCGAACATCACAATGAGAAAGTGATAAGTAGCGGTGATTTTCTTTTCACACCATGTTGTTAACAGGTTACCTCGTGAAATATTCGTTGTAATATTTATTTATTCCTTAGCAGGCTCTAGGTGCCGCGTTTGAGGCATAGAAACAGGCAGGCGATAAGAACTAGACTGCCTCGAGCACAATCAACCGTGTCGCCTCTATGCGCGGAGCGTGCAGTCTTTCGTTTCCTATGGCCGGGTAAAAGGCAATGATTTTTGGTGAAAAGAATTCTGCAACAGTTTGTTTCAATGCATTATGTACACATATGCAACTGTGCTTCGTGGTCAGTGATTGGCTGTTTTTAACTCTCAGCGTCTAGGGTTCTACCCGCAAATCACAGACGTGTTGTGTCGCAGTAACCTTGTTCCTGTTGGCACAAGTCAAATGAGCCACGCCTGTGCAATTATACATTCAGCCAATAATCATGTATAGGCGGTTCGGAATAAAGTGAGCACTCGAAAAAGCCCTGCTAAAGTTCTATTTCCAGCCAATTCGTATCTTTCCGCGAGTAACGGCTAACGACGGGAAATGTCTAACCTCTTGGGACACGTCACTTTACGTTTGCGCGTATAAGATAAATTGTTCAGTCGATAGGTACCTATACAGTTAGATAAAAAAGAAGTTTATTAATTACATAAAATACAATTATATAGCTGTCGGTTGATTTTGTTTCAGTATTGCAGTGTTTAAATACGAATAAACAAGGAACTATGTTGTGTCATTTCGCTGCCAACCATACGAGTAGTAAGGCGACTATCGGTAATGTTGAATTATATGCAGTAACAGCTAGTGATATTTTTCAAAGGTTAAATATTTAGTGTTCACTTTATTCCGAACGGCCTATAGCAGACCTGCAGAGGTGCACGTAAGGCACTGAAACAAACTGTTGCAGAATTATTTTCACCAAAAATCGTGGGCTCTAAGAATTATACAACATTTTGTTTCAGTGCCTCGCATGCACATCTGCAGCTCTGCTTCAGGGTCAGTGATTGGCTGTTTGTAACTCTCAACATATTTGGGATATACCAGCAAATCTCAGATGGATGGTGTCGCAGTGACATTATTCTCACTGGCACAGTCAAATGAGTGACGCCTATACACGGATGCACGCTGTCAATAACTACGTACCAGAGCTGCAGATGTGAACGTGAGGCATTGAAACTAAATGTTGCAGAATTCTTTTCAACAAAAATCATTGCCTCTGCCTTTACGGAAAGTACGTACTTAAGTCCAGCGCGTGATTCTAGAATTTTGTTTGACTATTCTGGTTGGTATTTTTTACGTGCCAGCAGTCTGAAAAAAAAAAAAAGTTTTTTGTTGCCATTTAGAGGTGCCCCGAAATCAAGTTTCTAAGCATATCAAAAAAGAAAACTAGAGAAACATAGTTTTAATTTTGTTTTCTTTTTCGCAAATAAAGGCATAG
This sequence comes from Medauroidea extradentata, assembly GCA_003012365.1. Taxonomy (NCBI): domain Eukaryota; kingdom Metazoa; phylum Arthropoda; class Insecta; order Phasmatodea; family Phasmatidae; genus Medauroidea; species Medauroidea extradentata. Next base: position 29,377 of record PNEQ01055641.1, read on the forward strand.
AATGCATGTTTAGTAGTATCCCTTTAAAAGACTTTCTCCTAACACGCTGCAACATTGTTCATGCGACAACTGTATAGGGCTCTTAATACACAGCTAACATGTTGAATTTTAGTTATTGTTCGATAAGGGAACAACATAAAATGTTCGAGCATAAAATGTGCGCAGTATTTCTTAATATAACTGGTGTGAACGTTGAACGATTCCAGCAATTGGTTAGTGTTATAAACTGAACCGTTTTCAGATATGTTTGTTGACAACAGCTAGTACTGGATTTCTGTTTTATTGTGGTGTGTGTGTGTGTGTGTGTGTGTATATATATATATATATATATATATATATATATATATATATATATATATATATATATATATATCTGGCGTATTTACAAACTGTGTTCTGTCAAATATATAGTTACTTTTCCAATTAAAATATTCTTAAGCAGATTAAATATTTTTAAATAAATTGTAAATATGCAGTAAATCCCCATTCGACCTGATAAAATACAATTTTATAGCGAAGTTATTTATGCCAAGAGATTATATTTACCTTGAAAGGATGTTGTCTACATATCTGTTGAATATTAACACTTCTAAATACAATATAGTTAAGACGAATTGTTAACTTTTCAGAGTACTACCTTTAAGATAGATACCGAAGATATTCAGGTCCAAGTTCTGAAGATCTACAAGGAGAAGTGCCATGGTGCCGAAAGCAACAGTAAGTTCTGTATTATATATTTACTTAGTTTTATTATGGACACAATTAGTTATTTTTTCTTTTAATTAACATCTAGAAGAAAATTAAGCAATAGCACTTGTGATTCCTAATGTTATAGGAGTCATTTTCGCTTCAGATTAATAAATTTGAACAAATCGCAAATGTTGCATTGGAGAATTATAATGTAACTTTATGGCTATACGAACTTGACGCCAAATGAGCATGAAACATATTTGTGTAACATTTAACAAACTCTGCAGTGTATACGTATACTTGTAAAGTCCCACACTTAAGGCATCTTGAGAAATTTTAGAACTTTAAGAAACAGTTTGGCAAATCCGTAATAAATACAAAATATCTTGCAATGATGAAAAATTTATATCTACTCAAAATAAATGTAAAATGATGTATCATATCGTTTGCAAAGAAAATTGTGATTGCTCTGATGTGCCCTTAACAATACATAGAATACAGTATCTGATAGTTCTAAAATTGAAATTTTCAAAAGAAACATTTACACAAATTGCAGCTGTTGTAACAAATGTAATACAGAAAGTACAAACAATAATACAAAAAAAATTTCAAGCCATACGTTAATTTAAAAAATAATAAACATTTTTACGATGAGGTTCCTTGCTCTGTAATTAAGTCCTGTACAATTAGAGTTAATGATCCCATTATTCAAAACTCTATAAATACGCCAAAAAAGACATTACTTTTATCAATAACGATAGATCAATTATTGTACTGTCTGCGTTTTCTACGCTACCAGGAAAAAATCATATTAAAAATTCTGTGCTACCAATTTTTTAATTCTTATAACATTACTTCCACGAACCACTGAGAAATTTTTTAAAACACAGTCAACTAAGCAAGCTCACGTCCGCTTTGCAGTACCTGAATGTGTCAACTCATGTTCAAACAACATAGTTATGATTACATGCATGCTTTCTAATTTTCCAAAATCATTTGAAAGCAAATCATTCTCGTATCACCCACGCGCAACTCTGTAGGTTTACTGACGGGGTAGGCAATCTCCCCCAGCGGACAGTTAGTTGGTACGATGTCGCTCGTATTAGTGCCTCTGTTCTAGTGATTCGTAGGTCAGCAGGGCGGCGAGCATTCTTTGTACACCTTGTTGGTTGCGACGTGAACTGACGCACTGTTGGTTCGCCGCCACGCTCATCAGATGAATCGTGTGTAGAGGACGCGCGGTGTGGGCGTGTGGCGGATGTACCAGGTTAATAACATGCTATACCTTACCGCTACACGAGAGCGTGTAAATATCACCTCCTGCCCCGCCCAAGGCTGTTAAAATAATTGCCCCTGCTTCGCGAGCCTCTTCACCCTGCTGCGTGCGTCACTATCCCACTAAACTATACAGGTATTTCAGTCGTGAACATTATATGTCGCGGTGGTGCAGTGGTCAGACCACGCCGATCCAGCAGCGCCTGAGTTTCGCACGTCAGGTAGCTTGTCGACCGACAGGTTTTATCGGGGTCATCCCAGTTTCTCCTGCCCTTGCATTCCGCTGACGTTTCATACTCACCTCACATTATTTTCACGAACAGAGCGAATTGGCTCAACGGTAACACGCTGGACTCGATTCGGGAAAACTCGGGTTCGAATACCGGCCATCCTGATTTCGGTTTTTTATGGACTCCCATAATCGCTCCAGGCCAGTGCTGAGATGTTTTTTTTAACATGCGCAATGGCTAGGGCCCGGTAGTTTTCGCGAAAAGATTTTTGCCCCACTTTGTTTCAGTGTCTTACGTGCACACCTGCAGTTAACTTCATGGCTGTTGACAGAGTGTTTTTGTGCAGAGTCGTTATTCATTTGACTGTGCCAATCAGTACACGGATAACTGTCACACATCACGTCTGTGATTTGCAGGTTTAATCTCCACACGCTGGGTGATACGGCATCCAATCACTGACCACAAAGCAGAGATGCAGGTGCGCACGTAAGGCACTGAAACGAAGTGCTGCAAAATTCTTTTCGCGAAAATTACCGGGCTCTAGCAATGGCCAATTTTTTTCCTAGGTGCTGTTACTCTGGAGGGTAGTGTGACCGTCTCTAATGCCCTTGCTGTTGACGAGACGCGAAAGCCAATAAAATAAAATCTACCTCGACAGCGCTAGAGGGCCTCGATGTAAAGGGGGCCGCCTAGGTGGATTGGTTTTGCGCGTTCGAGACACAACATGCGCATAGCGCCTAATCCTGGCCTCTAGGCGCAAGTCACTGACTAACGCACAGTCTTCTCAGCGACAACTCGCTTCGAGACATTCAGTGGTGACCCTATCATTGTATGACATCATATTTAAGAAAAGTTGTATTGTACATGTGTACACTTTATAAAAAGATTCTGCGCCAAGAATTTTATTCCTAAAAAGGGACGTAAAACACCCATTTCCGGGCGCTATGAAATAGGGTTGAACGATTTGTAGTATAATAAACACGTGTAAAGTTCTTTGCGCAATGAACAGTTTTCGAATAATCTTGTAACGAGCGAAGCTATGCACACGGCTCGGCGGCATAGGTGGACGTACTTTGCACGTTGGAGGCTCAGGCACGAGGCAGCAGTAAGACACACCAGATGCGCGAGCCTAGCGTAATGTTGCTCCTATCCTCAAGGCGCTAAACTGGCACGCAGTGTTTCCCTTGTATCGCTGCAACTATGGCACTTTAAGGCCCTCGCTCTTTAGTTGTGCAGTGATTTCGAAAATATTTTTTTAAACCCAAATTAATACACACATCAAAAATTCATTCTTACAGTTTTATCACTTACATATCATCGTTTGTATCTGAATTTTTCTGTTGCAATACACGGAACGGATTTTTAGATTTTTGCCCCTGAAATATCACATATTTTGTTGCCATAATAAGCCAAAATGAAGCAAAATTATTTTTTTTCTACCAAAAGGTACATTATTTAAAAAAAAAAAACGCTCTGGCAAAATTGTGTATCGTATGACTGTACATAGTCTCAAATTTTTTCAAAGCATTTGGTTAAAAAAATATTCGAGTTATCTGCAATTGCTTAAAATAAATTAAAGTTCATGGCCTTAAGCAGTCACCCCATCATTTTATTACTGGAAAGTAACTTATGTACCAAGGTTCACTGTAGGCTCCTTAAGTTATTTCATACGAATATGAGAGGTAGATTTTGTGATTTAGCTGTGTTAAAAGGCCGTTTTTAGCCATGTTGGAGGGCTCGGAAATAGCATTTCCCATGCACGTTACGTTTTCAAAGTACTTCATAAACCTTCTGTAAAATACGTTTTCTTTTTGTAGGCAAGTAAGTCAAGGAAATGTTCAACAGTTGTTCAAATAAACTGGTATTTCTAACCCACTGCGGCGCAGTTCAACAGCCAGGAAGGCGGGCCCCTTAAGGGAGGCACTGCACGTGCAACACGCCTCGACCTAGCCTCTAGGCGTCAAGTCAACGAACTGGCGTGCAATCTTCTCGCCTCTACTAGACATTCAGTGACGACTCTAATTTGATGACGTAATATTAGATATAAAGGTTTGCTGTACCTGCCTATAACTTTTGAAATATTTTGATCCAACAATATTATGCCTAAAGTAGACCCTAAAAATACCCATTGTTGCCATTTTCGGTTACAAGGAAATAAACGTTTTGGAATACTGGAGGACCTGGAAAAGATATACATGCATGTAAGGTTCTTTGACTGTTTTTCCCAAGCATTCATTTATACACCTTGAGTAGTTTTCAAATAAACTTGTGTCTGCCTAAGCTCTGCACACTGCTCGGCGGACTGAGAGTTTCAATTACGAATCACAGTTAAATAAATTACTTTTCATTTTATCCGTTGTCAAATTAACACTTTCAAACAAAAAGTGTTTCATGCAATTTCTTAATTAAGGAAATCACTGCGATGGAAAGAAAGAGATCTTAGAAAAAATATATTTTTTAAAAAATACATCCATCTACGTTTTATTTAGGTATTAATGGATAAGTTGTGACGCAATTTTGAATTAATGAAGTTTCCATAATATTTCTTGTTTCATTTCTGACCATTTAACTTGATAAGAGCATGGAACATGTTCTGAAAGAGATTCTGGCGTGATAATCAATGGTATGCTAATTCTGTTACGGCATCTGATATTGTCCAAAGTAATTAGTATTATACTCTGGACGTTTCTACATACATCGTTACTATAGGACTTTGTGACCATAAAATTTTACTGACGCAAAATCTGTAGCAAAGTTCAGTGCGCGATTCCATCTATTTGAGTCTCGCATAAATCCGGTTAGTAGCTTGCTTATTCGTATTTCTATTGAATCATTTAATAGTCGTTGCAATTTATTTATGAATTTATTAGTTGCGGTTGTGTGTCTTTACCTCTTGGAATTCATGTATACATACATCGAATTCTCTGTATCCCCCTCCCCCTTCCTAGTCCGCGTGAGGATCGACAGAATTGGTATTAGTAAAGATGTTTTCTCAGTATATACGACTTGCACTCAGAATTTTCTGAAATAGGTCACTACACTGTAAAAAATACCGTCCTATATAAACATGGTAAACTTTACACCCATATACAGTATGGGAAACTTGCCATACTTCAGCTTGTAAATAAAGCAACAGTTTAGGGTTGTCACAATACAAGTCTCGACACATCCGTATAAGGCTTACATTTGACTGTATTACAAAAATGTTTGGAGAAGTACTACCATTTCTGTATTCGCGGGGAGGGAGGGGGGGATTTACCATACCTACATTCTGAACACTCCAAACAGGATGAATTGGACGGAGTGTGTTAATTTTGCGTGGTAATAGCTTAAGGAAAAGCAAGTCGGAAGTAAGTTTTCACTTTGTCCGTAAAGTGACAAAGGTGGGTATAACACCACCCTTTAATCTTCTTTAAAATTTAATTTATTTGAATTGAAATAAAATATCACTTTACAGTCAGAAATTACACTCTGAATTGTGCCAAAATAATAGCATACTAAATAGTTTCGATTTTATATGTATACATACATATATATATATATATATGTATACACACACATATATATATATATATATATATATATATATATATATATATATTAACATCGATTTTCAGGGCAGCATTGCTCCCGCCACATTCGCTTTACGGCCAAATTGAAAACACATGTTCTACTTACTTTATCATAGGCTACTGCCACACTCAAAATTAACACACTCCGTCCTGACTTAATCTTGCATATAGTTGTATTACTAAAATTACAAATAACTGTTTGCAGTGTAGCTAATTACTGAGAGGAGTGATGTAAGTGTTGGTTGTTTTATGATGCAGCACCGATGTGGAACACGAGCGGACTGTTCTGCCCCAGGACATGGGACGGCGTCATATGTTGGCCGGCCACCAGGGCGGGAGAAATCGTAGCACAGTACTGCCCCTACTACGTGCACGGCTTTGATACCAAGGTGAGATACATCTCCTAGACTCCGTCAAGTGTATACTACAGCCTTACATCTATCCCTTCTTTCCTTCACAAGCCTGCCGGCTCTCGGGCCAGATTGAACTAAACATGTCGGGGATGCTTTCCTGCCATTCCAAGTATTCTCGTCAAATAGTGTATTTTACGCAAACTTACATTACATATGTGTGTGTACACATATACGTACACACACGATGCATTTGAATGACGTTTAAGACATCCTGTATCGCGATAGCATACTCTTAGACAATAAATTTGATATGACATTTGGGGTCGCAATAGTCAGGAAACCCCTTAAAATTATTGACCAAATTTGAACATGTGTCACAGATGACACACATTGTCGCGTCTGTGACTGCCAGGCTTAGCGTTATTGTTGCATCAAACCAATTGCATTCGACAACATTTCAACACGATGCCAACAATCAATTCGCTGATGCAAGCAAAACGCAAACAAGCTACGAAGTTAGTCCGAGGAAGACGCCAGATTGGAACCCAGTACAGTACCCTGTGCGCGTAAGCAGCACACACAGGCCAGGGGGTACACTGCTAAGTGGACAGGATTAATTGGTTTGGCGCAACAAGAACACTAAGCATGGCAGTTAGTTGCCGCAATCTGTGTCATCTCTTACTTCATGTGCTCAACTTTTGGGTCACCAATTTTAAGGCGTTTCCCGACTATTGCGACCCCAAGTAACGTGTATAAAATGTCCCGTCTCAGCGTCAGATATTTCGCTACAGGATGTTTTAAAAGTCATTCAATTACTGCGCGTGTGTGTGTATTATATATATACATACATACATACATTATAAATATACAGAATGATTCTTAATTAAACAGACACCTCTTGGGAGGTGATTCCTGACTAAAAAATGCTAAAAACATATATACGACCTATAGTCTAAAGTGGATATTAAGGGCGCTATATACGCCTTAAGTATGAAGTTTGCAAATGTGTTCGCGAACGTAATTAAAAAGCAATGCAACATTAACGAACAATTATTTCGTGTAAAGTTTACATAAACGAAGTTGTCAAAAGGGCCCGAGCACATTTTGTAAAATCATGCCCTTAACAGTATTAAATCACTAGTGAAATCAAACAACAATCCATTTATTTGTGCAAAAAGTGGTATCAATGCATTTAGTTAAAATTCTTTTGAGCGATTTATACAGAAAACCACCTAAGGAACAAAAAAGATACCGCTATAGACAGTAAAACTACACCAAACAGACATCCCATTACTGGCGTAAGTAATGTTATGAGTGATGTTACAAAATTGTGTTTCTTGCTATGTAAATAGTGAAAAATTAACATTTGTAACAATTGTGCAAACACTTTAACAAATTTGCTACTTAGTCAATAATTCAGATAGTTTGGCAATCGTCTCATTAGGTTTTTTCCCCGCATACCTCCTTCGCGTAGCAGCAGCATTATTTCTCCACGTGTTAAAATTAAGTGGCCGAGTTCCTCGTTACTCCACTCCTGGATGGCTACTGTGTGTCACTTTCGAAGTGTGTAGGCTAAGTTCCAGGTTTGTTACACGTCGGATAGTCTAATGCGGCACTGCCCTGGCTCTCATCATAGCCGGCAGTACGCACATATTATAATTTATCTTACTTCTTATCACTGGACAGATGTAATATTTTTACAGTTTCTGTTAACTAATTTTGTCAAAGGTTTCACATGCTTGTTATTTAAGCATTTTCCAATTTTGTTTTCTCGTGGTCACAAGATTGCTCATAAAGATGTTAAGGTTTAAAACAACTGAACAAATATGATATTTCTCGCTTGGCTTTACGTTTTACGTTATATCGTAACTTATTTTCGAAGTACAGTCTTTACTGTCTGCATTAATGAATCAGTAGCAAATTTATTAAAGTGATTTGCATAACTGTTGCTAATGTTGACCATTCACTATTTACATAACAAGGAACACAGTTTGTAAAATCACTTATAACATTACTTACGTCAGTATTGGGATGTCTGTTCTGTGTATTTTTGTTGTACATAGCGATATAGGTTCACTATCTGTTGGATTACCTGGAAATGGGATTTTGAAAAAACGTAGCACACATTGCTATAGATTCGTAGGGTTAGTTTTGCTTCCACAGTTTTCCTCACCACAGAATAAAACCACTTTACAGTGCTATGTAACCTAATTTTACACCACCTGAGGTACAATTCTTCGATTCAAAAAGTTATCGAAATCGCATCATTGCGACACGCCTATTTGTTTGATTACCCGCCTTGCAAGACAGTCGCAATGCCTGCATACGTTTCAGGCGATATATTTTTGGTATTTTTAATGGCAAAAATTTGATATGCCATTTCCTCAAAAATTCTTTACTCTAGATACTGCCTTTTTTAGTACACTCTAGCACCTGGTCAATGTCCTGCAGCACAACATGAATAACAATGACGTGTTCCAGAATTACTAGTAAAAACAAGACCCTGCAACACATTTGATCAATGACGTGCCGGTGATATTAACAAACTAAATTTCTGAGAATGGAGAACAGTCATTGTCGATACAGCACTCAGAGTATCGTTGTTTAATATGTAGTATTTTATGAGATATTAATTTATTTGAAATTCTAAAATCTATTTCAGGGTAGCACTACTCCTACTATGTGCACTTTTGGGACAAATTGAAAACATGTTTCCCTCATAGTTTATTGTGAGCTATATCACGCAAAATTAACACACTCCGTCCTGACTCACTCTGTGTGTGTATATATGTACATATATATATATATATATACAGGATGGTCCTGAACTACAGGTACAAACGCAGGGAGGTGATTCCTTATGGAAAATAAAGTAGGACACTTTGTACCTAAGTGTACTATTGTGGGAGTAATGAGCCGCAGAATATCGAATTTGAAAACCGTATTTATTTTAAATATCGGAAACACAATTACGTTAAACGACAATACTCTGAACATTGATTTGTGTTATAATAGTCTTCAAACCCACATCAAATGCTGGATGATACCTTCAGCCATTACTAAAAGAACAGGGGTGGCCACCCTCCAAGTGGACTAAATGTTTGTGCCATTGGAATAGTGGAACATTTTACGATGTTTTATTGAGTAATACGAGCTTTGTAATAAAAATGGTCCTCTTATTGCAACTGTCTAGGGCTCATAGTTTTCGTGTAAAATGCACGCGAAGCTTTGGCTGAAGCGAAAGAGTACAAGGAGAGCATAGGCAATACTGCGTACATTGTGTTTGGAAGTGCTCAGTTGCTCTATCCAAAATAGGTTAGAAAACATTACATACGAAAAATATCGTACAGTAACTTGTAAGGGAGATATCCACCATTACAAAGCGACGTTTTACCGAACAATAACTCAATCTAACAGACAATAAGAAAGGTATTGTGAATGATTACATTGATCGTAAGTATTTGCACAGCCGCTATTGTGGTGTACAACTTCGAGAAAAACGAGGGGGTGGTATAGTCCTACCAATGTGTGTGTAACATGTAGGTATTAGGTATTGCTTTTCAAATATGTAATACAAATGCATTATACAAGTCACCTTCACGCAACATGTTTATGTGAACTATTAAGAAGAAACACATGTGAGGGTGCACTTTATTGCCCGCCAGGTATGCAACCTGCATTGCAAGGCTGGTCATATGACACAGTTGCGCCCGCATCGTTCGCTTAGCACCGCTACCGTGGTGTGCCAGGGTGGCATTGCATAGTTGGTGCGCAACTTGGAGAGACGTTACACATACGCAGAAATGGCAGATATGCATCTCATGTATGGTGCTGCTGGAGGTAACGCGAGGGAAGCTCAGCGTCTGTATGCACAGACATTGTCCAGGACATCGAATGTTCTCGTCTGTGGACCGACGGTTACGCGAGACTGGAACACTTACGGCGAACAGGTACGACACCGTCGCGAGACGCAATGTTAGAACAGTCAACTTTGAGGAGTAATTATTGGAACGCATCGCCGATTCGCCATCAAGTAGCACACGTGAAATTGCTCGCACAATGAATGCAAGCCACCAAAGTGTGTTGAGGGTTCTGCATGAACAACTACTACACCCTTTTCATCGCGAAAAGGTGCAAGCAATACAGCCAACTGATTTTTAGTCACGAGTCGGTTTCGCTCGCTGGTTTCTGCATCAATGCGCAAACGAACCTGGATTTTCTCGCAACATTTTGTGGACCGACGAGGCTTCTTTTACGCGTGATTGCATTCACAACAGTCGAAACAATCGAGTATGGAACGAAATCAACCCACATGCGATGGTTGAACACCGCCATCAAGGGACATTTTCTGTTAATGTCTGGAAAAAGGCTAGCGTAGGCCTAACATTGAGTGAAACATTAAAAGGTTGCGTCTAGTGGGCCTTCACCAGCCGTATATGTAGATTAGTCTGCGGTGTCTGTTGTGCAGCCCTCGGGTTGTGAATCAGCGGCGGTGTGGAGCGCCTCCTGATCTCTGTCTTCATCGCTGCTCCAGCCCAATGTTTATAACTATTCTTCCGATCTCCTGCTCCATCAGTGCGTCACGACGTCAGTATTCTTCTGCAATGTTTCGTATGTGCAGGCATGCTTTCTTCGGCATCTGGGGTCACTTCACTTAAAAAGTTATGTGTTAGTGGTTTCATAGTTGACAGTGAAAGCCTGCTCACATTGCTTGCAGCAACCTTTCGTTTTACTAAATTCCGTATCAATTCGATTGGATTATATTCACAGTGATTCGGTGGTAGCCTTAATAGAAAATCCTTGGTCTTTTAAAATCCTATCCACAGTATACACAGGCTGAGGATTATGTATTTTCACAATCTGTAGCAGCTCTCTCTTTGTCAGGTCTCCTGTCACTGCAATGTTGTTCTAACGTAACCACACCAATATATCCACTTTCCAGGAAACACTGGAAAAAAGGGGGGGGGGCGCTTTGTTTTCTTGCACTGTGTGTTATGGTGCATTATCGAGGGCTACAATACTACCAGGTGGAAGATTAGGAATCAGTTGCGTCGAGCTGCCATCATTTCTTTACAGTGTAATGTGTATGAATCCATGTTTCGCCCATATACACTACACTTTTTTGAGGTCCACTTTCATTTTGCCACAGTGCACATAGATAGGTTGCACGCCGTGCAACAATATCGTTTCGCTTCGTTATCATATGCCTCACATTTTTACATTTATAAAATTTAAATCCCATGTCATTAATCATTCTCCAAAACGTATCTTTCTTCTTCAGTCTTTAGAGGTTTACGCAGAGTAGGAATTTCGTGGTGCCAATGTACGAAAAGAAAGTACATGCCGGACAAGGCCAGAATGCATTTGTTAAGGAACCATAACCTCTGATATACCTAAAAATGGCCTTTTCAGTCTGCCGTACTTCAAAATGCACTAACCGGATGTATAAGAAACTCAGAAAGAAATGTGCATAGAACTTTGCAACAGACTTTCCACCAGATAAATTAATATGATCACCACTTAAAGTCTCATAGTAAAAATTGCTGGTGGGAATATTGCACATTACTTCAGCGCTCTGGTCATGGCGTTAATGTGACTTCTAACACTTGTTAATATCTCATCACAAGCATTACTTAAGATATCCTAGTTATATCTGCGGCATCAATTATTCTGCATCCCGCAGGAATTCCTTTGTCCAGCAATCGTAATTTCAGTTTTCAAAGATTTTTCTAATTAACTCCAGGCGAATGCTGATGTTTCCTCAACTTAGACCGTAGTTGCTTCATTTCCTGTTACTCTGCACCTCTGTAAGGAGCTTTCCTACTTCAGAAATATATACCTCCTTACAGCTGCATAATATAACACGCAGGTGAACAGTACAATATGTATTTGTTGCAGGGAATCGCCACCAAGGAGTGCACGAGCAGTGGACACTGGTACAGTAAGCCTGGCCGTATTAAACCGTGGACCAACATCTCCGGCTGCTATCATGATCTCACGGCGCCACTCCTCAGTCCCTTCAAGGGCATTCCCAACACATCCTACATTGAGGTGACTTGTCTCTTGCACGCAATGTCGTCTCACCAATGATATACAGGTTGATTCAGGATGGAGTGTGTATATATCGAATGGTGATAGCTTGTGAAAAAGTCGAGAATTTATATTCATTAATTTTTCTATGGAGTAAAGCTACGTTAAAACCAACTTCAAAGATTCATTTATTTAAATAAACTCCATCCTGACTCACCCTATGTTTTATATTATACATATTTATTTATATATTTATTGGGTTCCTGAATTAACTTACAGCACTAACAACAATTCACTGTCTGTTGGTTCAAGCTATAATATTAGCGCTAGTAAAACAAAGAACTGTAACTATTTTTGTTGGAGGTTAGTATAATTAATCTTTAAAGATGAAAACACTATTTGATTATTGTGCATGTGTGTGTATGCTTACCAAGATCAATTTTTTACTCATGCATGTAACTTGGAACACTGTTTTCTGGATGGGTCTTAGGTACTAAAATGTTGACACAGAAATAGTAAAGTGACATACGCACGGGCAGTACACTGAGATGATAGAGGTACTTGTCGCAATTACCACCGTCACACTCACTCCAACACCTCACATGGGCCTCTGAACACATCTTGTTCTTGCTTACCATAAAGACTATTGAAAAACTTAACATCTCGTACTCTTCACCTATTGGACTCTTTAACAGAGATTATGTACTATTGTCAGATACCACCCCGCAAAACGCACGAGGATTAATATCATGAACATATTAACTGGGAATTTTACTAATGTTGGCCTGTTCAACATATTGAAAAATTATACACCGAGTTGAACACACAGCAAAATTTACATGCCATTCGACGGACTACGTTAATATTTGCATAGGTTTTATTAGATGTTTTCGTTTTTATACTGTATAGTTTCAAGTAGCACTATCATGCATATGAAGGATTAAAACCAGCTGTGCTATTACCAGATTCGCTGTGGTAAGAAGAGAGGAGGAGATATCGTATCCTTTTTGCAATCATCATAGAAGGAAAATGAATTTTAATTCAACTTCCTTTTCTCGAAAAGTGAAGACACTTGAGGTGAAAGGATTGCCCATGCCACATCTAACACGATTAACACCTCTGTTAGTAGAAATGTATAAAAATAATTAAATATTCATAAAAAAGTTACACAGCATACTAGATGTATTACCAATTTTTATATGAATCTAGCTGTCCGGTCGCGGCTTCACCCACTAATCTTTTTAAATATTTCAATACTATTGTAATCTGGGTTTGATACCCAGCAGTCAACAGGATTTTCAGGTGTAATAAAAGTGTGCATACAATGTAGCTGGTTGGTGACTTTTCTCAGTGATCTCCCATTTTTCCGAACCTTCATTTCAGACGCTGCATCAGATCCACCTCATAGCACCCATAACTGCTCTCAAACCTAAGCTGTTAAGAGCCGCCCAAATCCGTCAACTCAACTGTCCCTGTCGTGACTATGTTCACTATTCTTTTAACATTTAACAACTTTGTTGTACACTTTAAAAAAATTAACTCTTCTGCCAGCTGGCACTAATATGTGCATATATAATATCACAGCTGCACCCCGTCGCCTTGCCTTACACGGGATTCAAACCCAAAACTTCCTACCAGTGTTCCAATCAGAATTCTTCAAGAAAATTAAATGTGCACATACAGATCTGTACCTAAAGAGGTATAATATCAGACAGCAAAACTACTTTACATATTTCCAGCCCCTTAGATGACAAATTTTGAAAAATCTTGAAATAGCTTTTTAGGTATTTACATAAGCTTCTTTTTTTATTTAAAAAATTATACGATTAATTAATTGAAATTACATTATATTTTTTAATTTCCTTAATAGATGAATTTCAAAAATCCTTGAACTAATTTTTTGGAATATGCTTAAGCTTCATTCTGAAGTAAAAATTAATTGATATCTGAATGGGTTTACGAGGTACCAATATTGAGGATTTATTGAAAACACACTTCATGGCTCATTACCCCCTTTATCAATATCTCACCGTGTTTAAGCGCTATCGAGGAGTCACTGAAAACACTTCTCAGCTCTTTTCACCGCTTAATTTTCAAATTTCAAAACATTCCTTCTTAGTGGATACCTACAACAAAAGGGGAAGTCACCCTCAAAATTTCATGTCTCTTGGTCCAGCGGTTTGATGCCTCTTTTGAGAGGAAAAAAAAACGCAGAAATATTCAAACAGTACAGCTCAGACAGACATGCCGGTAACTAACTTAAATTGACAGTTTTTATTTTCAGCGTCCAAACACCTAAAATGTGAATTTTCTGTCAAACTGGTTACCATTCCAGTAAATACACACTACACAAACAAAAGGTTACTTTTTTTGTGTTATTGTAAACCGTTATTCAAACAAAACAGCAACGTTAAAGTATATATTTTTCTTTTAAAAGTTGAAACTGAAACAAGAACAATTTATATATTAAAGAGCGCTGCAGTGATTCTGTAATAGCACTGTTATAAATGAATTGCTCAATAGTTTCGATTCAAGCTAGCTACAAGACTTTTCAAACACGTTGTTTGTTTTAAATTTTTTGTGTACTTTTAAAAATTTTAAATATTAAGTTGGTTCAACAAAACATGAAGCAGACTATATGGGTGATTAAATAGCTAGAACACTTTTTTACACAAATTAAGCCATGGATTTTGGGTGTCTTAGAAACTTAAACTGTGATTCACTTTGCTACCTTTTCAGTACTATAAATTACCTTGACAGAAGACCTTTAATTGGTTTTACATTACAGCTATCATAATAAAGAAACCAACCAATATTAACTGCTTTAATTAATTTACTTTTTTGTTTCTTTTCAGCAAGTTGTGTTTAATTTACAACAATTTAATACTATACGAAGTCTGTAGTTCAGTGTCAGTTACTACTTGTTTTATTACATGAGCATACAAGTTAATTAGGTTTGAAAAGATAAGGTTTAATAGATTTCTCCCATCCTCTTCTTGTTCAAACCTTTAAACACAAACATGATGAAAAAATGCTCAGTGTATGCTCTGATAAACCTTACAAATTTTATGACTTACATAGTTTTATGTACAAAATACAGAGAAAATTTTACTGAAATAAGTTTGCTTCAAGAAAACAAGCTCATCTTAGTGTCCAGTTCATATTTCTCATACAAATGTAAATTTGCTTAATAAATACATTTGAGTCTTGTATTTAACTTTTATAAATATCCTCCATCCGTACTGAACATTGCAAAGTTTATGATAAAAATCTGGAGGTACTACTGAAAGCACGTTGCAAATATGAGCAAGCCTACTACCCATGCCAGTCTACAACTGATTAAAAATACACGTGAACTACAGCTCTCATCGTTAGGGGGATGACGTTACTGTATACAGTTTCTTTTTACGTAGGGGAACTTAATGACTATTGAAAACTAAAGATGGCTGATGCAAAACTGATGAAGGACCCGGGCAGACAAAAACACGTCTAGCTCCTCGACGCATCTAATTCCCACTAACTGAAAAAATGGCGTCCTGCGTTGCCAAGCCAGCCCCGCGAGAAGGGTGACTTCGCGCGTTGCAAAGTAGTTTTGATACAAACACATTAAATAAAATGAAATTACATAAGATACAATACAAAACGGACACTGGAAAAATTGCACAACATGTTAAAGCATTACTGGTAATTTTTGGAATGTTTTATCTTGGAATATTGTTCCTGTTGCATCATATGTTCAAGCGGAAGGATACAACACACATAGTATAGCTGATTCAACTGAATAATGGCGATTGAAAATTAACGACAAATATTAATATACATTTTGAAAAACATTGGAACAATTATTAGGCACTTGAAAACGTAGTACACTGTATTGTTTTGTTATCATTCCAGCTATCACAACTAAGTCACTGTTCACGACATCACTCTGTTGCTCGTGTCCATCACCAAGATCCTTTACTCCCGCCTTCCATGTCCCGAGCCATCACTCGTCTTCCCACACTCGCGCCCGTTTCCTCTCTCTCCCCCTCGTCCCTGCCTCTTGCTGCCAACCTTTGCTATCTACACTACATCTCCCTTTTCATATAATTTTACATACTATTTCACACACTCCTGGATTGTTAGCTTTATTTTAATATGTAACTACTTAAATAATTAGGAGTCTTAACAGTTCGTTGTGGTCTTGGGTTCACTGGTTCTTCTCTTGGTCTTCTGTCTGAGAAGA
>PNEQ01055642.1:0-36331 GCA_003012365.1 Medauroidea extradentata
AATTTTGCCTTGTGTATTGACGTTTATTAAGAAATTCTGTGTTCTGTGATAGAGTTTCAGTTAGTGTATCTGTTAATAATTTAACTTCGAAATTTAGATCTTCACTGTCATTTATTACTGGTATTTCTGTTAGTTTTTGTGTTAAGTCTGATCTAAAATTTTCCCAGTTTGTTTGAGGGATTTTAGTTTGGAACGGGTTTGGGTTGGGTTATTGTTTATGAGGAGACTGGAAAAACCATGGGTATATATAGGGTAAGCCCACTTATCCTGCTCAGCCAATGGGAGACGAGATGTCTCCTGATTGGTCGCGCAGCATAGATCATATCTGTTAAAGTCGCAGATCAGTTTGTTGCTAGTATTCTACGCATATATCGTAGTAGTTGTGAATGAAAATGTTAGGTCCCAGGCAGCTGAACCATGTGTAAATGGTATTGTGTTCGTCATGCTGATAATAAACCAAACACGGATAACTTCGTGAGGTAATACTTGAAAAAGGAAAATAATAGTTGAGTGTCTGTATCAATGTTGTTTCTCCAAAGAATGGCAGCTACAACCGCTACGGCGGTCTAATGGCTACGTAGTTTGTCTCCTACAAGGCGATACGGTTTTTATTACAGCCGGGAGTCACACAAATTTTCACATGTGGGAATCGTGCCGGTACGATGACATTGGCTGATGGCTTTTATAGTGGATCTCCCATATTTTTATCCTACACTCCCAGAACTCCATGTTCACACCGTGTAACCCCCTTTGGCTCTCAAAATTTTAAATGTTGCGAGTCTATTAATTAATTCTGTCAGTGTTCCTACAATAAATCATTTATAAAGCCTTTTACTCATTCTAAAGTCTTAAACACTTTTACGTTTGTTGTTTTTTGTGGTTGTTAATGTATTTGTTTGTTTATTTTCATTGTTTGTGTACTGTACAATGGCATGCATTGCTATCACGTAACACTTAGTTTTTTAAATGCATCTCACCCAATACTGAAACCCCCATAACTACTTTTGCATGTGCATTGCAGGTAGCCTGCACGGCTCGACACACACTGTCTGTTAAGCATGCATGCTACTTCTTTGAGAAGTTTGGCGAAAACTGTTTATTTTGAGAAGAACGAACTTTTTGTGTTTGCAATTGCACCCATGTTACAAATTAAAAGAATATCATGACCTACGACATTTTCAAAGGTGTAACATGCTCGATTTGTTGCTACATCGTATGGGGATCCTAAACGTTTATGCTAAAATCCTGTCTATTAGGAGATGGCATGCTTTAGAGAAACTACATTGATACCGACACTAAACTATTATTTTTCTTTTTCACGTATTACCTCACGAAGTTATTCGTGTTTGGTTTGATATCAGCATGACGAACACAATACCATTTACACATGTTTCAGCTGCTACGATATGTACCCAGAATACAAGCAACAAACTGATCTACGACTTTGACAATATTGTACTTGTTGTTTTAGAGTGTATGTCCACCGTTGTCTTAACGCTGGACATTTCACATGGATGTTCGCAGGAAAGCTCTGTATGTCTGCGCGAATATTCAGATGTTGTTTTGAACATTAACGGTATGTCCTAGACAGTTGCAACAAGAGGACCTTTTTTGTCATACGGGTCTCATTTCTCAATAAACCATCTCCAAATCTTTGAAAATCCTGACGGTAAAAAAGTTGTATGCATTTAGAGGGTAGCCACCCCTATTATTTACAAAAGGGTGAAAGGTATCACGTCGTATTTGCTGTTGGTTTGAAGGTACCAACAGTATAAAGCAATGGTAAAAACTAAGTTTTTGACGTCATATGGCTCTCGTTATTTTAGAGGTGTGCGTGTGTGTGTGTGCGCGTGTGTGTGTATATATATATAAATGAACACTGACTGACTGACTGACATATCAAACTGCAGCCCAAACCACCAAACCTAGAATCGTGAAATTGTTTGTATCGGCTCCCGTCAGGTCGTAGGCGAGCACTAAGAAGGGATTTTTCGAAATTCGACTTCTAAGGGGGTGAAAAGGGGTGAAATGTGTTTATGAAGAAACGTCTATAGAGCTCGAACCCGACGGCCTATCATTATGATTTTTACTTTAATAGGACGCACATTAAATTAATGCTTTTGTAAATATCCCAAGTGCCATTAAAATATATTTTCCGAATTCAATAATTAAACGGTTAAAAAAGGGTCTAAATATGTTTTCGACTCAAAATCGGTATATATCGATCACACTGATTTTTGTATATAGACGCGATTTTTGTTTAAGATTGATGCTTACTATAGTACCTGAAAATTAAATTCAGGAATTTTTGAAATTCTCCACCTAAGGAGATGAAAATTGGTGAAAAGTGTTTTCAATTAATCATCTATATATCTTGAACCCAGCGGGCTAATGTTGTGTTTTTCACGTCCACGAGACACCAATAAAGTATTCTAAAACGTGATTCAAGGGTTTTTCGAAATTTACTCTCTTAGGTGGTGCAAAAAGACCTTGAATGTGTTTTAGATAAATCCACGATATCTGTCGAACCCGTCGAGATATACAATTAATTTTTGCTTCAGGATGATGATTACAGAAATGATCGCAAAATTGTTGTAAGATTTTTCGAAATTCAATTTCTCAGTACCGTGCAGGGTTGATATGTGTTTTTTTTAGTGAATGATCGATTTTGATTCGACTGAACGGGCTAGCGATATGATTTACACTTCAATTTGCTACTTATACAAGTATCTAAGATGTGAATTTAAAATATTTCGAAATTCGACACCCAAAAGGGTGAAAAAGTACAAAATTTGTTTTTCATAAGCCCACGATATCTATCTAACCAGTGGCGATATTGAGGTGTTGTTTGCGTCAGAGTGATGCTTTCGTAAGAATTAAAAAAAAAAAAAATTATGAAAGTTTTTTTACCTTATAAGAAAACGTGATTATTAAGAATAAAACTAAATTGTTTAACATTCAAGGCAGACGACCCGAAAAGCAGGAACGAGCAGCGAGAAATAACCTATACAGGAGTTTTACTCTACAGTAACCTATGGAAACGTGGTGTTGTACAACCTCTATAAGCCCAGGGCACAAATATTTAATTTTTTAAAATTAAATTTTATTTTTATGAAATATTTCGACGTTACGTGATGCAGGTCTTTGTTACTCAAGTCTAAATTCCGGGAGGTTCTGGGCTCGAATTCCGTTAAAAGCTACGTCGGAACGTTCAATTCTGACACACAAAAACTACAAGGCAGATCGAATAAGTGCAATTTACATGTAGTCGTTTAAAAGGGGTAAAATTGCAGTTCGCTTTCCACTTAGGTTCCTCTACATCAACTGACATATCGTCGGTATACTGCCATAAGTGATTAAGTCATTAATGTTATTTTGTTAGAAACACTATTAAATTGTAGATATTAACAAAAATGTGATAAGTTTCTATACTGTGACGCAACAGTACGAAACGACGAATAGATATTAAACTTGGGCAATTGTTCGTGAACAACATATACATATTCCTAGCATTTTTGTAATATTATCTCATTTTGACTTTGTCACTTTTGGCAGTAAACCGGCGATATATCATCTCACTAATCTCAGGTTTGGGGTACCAAATACGTTTCCGCGAAACCTTTACCCACTTAAACTTTGTAATGGCAATAAAGTTAAAATGAATATTTGGAAAATACATAATTGAGGAAACCATCACCAATGGTTGTGCACAGGGTAAACAGATGTTTCTCATTCGATTAACCTCTTACCTTAGGTGTCTGTAACTACCCCACAACGTCAAATAGGCAGGGCTATAAATAAGGCCCAGGCGAAGTCGCTGTTAGTGACAGGGACAAACTTAAGACTTTTCGCGTGGACAGCTATAGCTACTTATCTTGCTGCAGAATTAGTTCAACTAGCCGCTTGGACATTCTAACACTTGATGACTGAAGTACCAATCTTGTGTACAAAGAGTTTTTTCAGCTAATGTAAATATTATCAGTTATGAATAATACTCGCGAGCAAAGCCGCGGGGGACTGCTATTATAAATTTTGATATACAAAGACTCATTACTCCTTTAGTATTAAGTATAGGCGAAAAATGCAACATTTTATTTCTGCTTGTTTTTTAACAAGGAATTACCTGCCAGAGTTTGTCGATGTTGTTCAATTACATCCTGTATACACACATACAAAATTCTGCCGACAAACCGCGGGAGGGGATTCGTCAGTAAATAATAAGAGCAAAATGTGCAGAACACTTTGTGTCTAAAATTAATATTGACGATGAAATAAGCCTTTGAAGTTCGAATTTTGAAATGTTATTTTCACAAAATATTTGAAATTCAATTACTTGAAAGAACAATACTCTGAACATAGTTGTATGTTGTTAGGCTCTTCTAATCCATAGCAAACTCTGGTAAAGACCTTTCACCCTTGTGAAAATAAAAGGGGTTCGGACATCCTCTACTTACATACAACTTTTGTAGCACCAGGAAACTAGACTATTTGATGAAGGTTTATTGAGCAATGTGACTTATGTAACAAAAATGATCCTCTTGTTGCAGCTGTCGAAAAACCTATCGTTTTCGTTCTCGGCGTGGTAAGCTGATTTAATATGGCATGCGTTGTTTACAGTGAATGTCCACCATCGCCTGTGCTGTGAGAACAACGGAACACGCACGTACGCAGTATTTCCTATGTTATAGGCTCTGTAACGGTACACTTAACACATGCATGCAAGCTCGCATAGCAGATCCTGTAGAAGCTTTCACCAGAGCCTGTTCGGAAAATTATATCGTATAAAGGCTCAACTGTAGTATCACCGTAATAATTTTGAGTATTTACTGAAAGAAAATACTTACAGTTTTGTACGACTGCTTCTCTTTCATAACTGTCAAGTTTGTCGGCACATGAACGTTACTGTCTTAAGGCAGGAAACTTACACAACTAGGCCAGCGAAATAAGCCTAAAATAAGAGTGACCTTCCATTAATTGATGGAAATCTGGAAACTCTTTTAGTAGCTCAAGAGGGCATCCGCAAATTTTCCTTGATTTCCGGGAACAGCTTCAGCCGCAGTATTGATTAAACCATTCATTTCTTAGACTTTCATCTGATTTTCTCATATGTCTCACAAACTAGGCCTATAAATTAAAAAATGCACCATTACGTAAAGTGCAAAACATTAAACTCTGCGTCGATTGAGCACTGATACTATTCAATTCGGTCAAGTGGTGTAATATGAGTGTTGTATAAAATATCGCGGAGTGGTTTACACATAAAAAAATTACTTTAAATAATTTTCAACGTAGGTACATTATCTCTGAATCGGCTAGAGGTAACATCAAAAGTAATAGGAAAAAATTTGCACAGTATAATATTGTCCTCTTAAGAGTGTTTAAGAACACGTTGAAAGTAACTATTAATTACATGTAGAAAACTGAAGTACCCCAAAATAGGGAATTCACCAGTATTTAATGTACTGACATTCGCGATTATTTCGTTCACAGTACCAAAATAATTCAAACACTTAAGAAATATGTTCAGTTAAAAGTAAATTACTATCACTGTGATTGTAAAATTTGCCTTTATCATGAAGTATATATTTACATAGTTTTAATGATTACCTTCGAAAACAAGAATGAAAAAAAAAAAGCAGTGACTCGTGTGACAGAATTTCGATAGTTCGATTTTGCTCAGTACCATCAATGAAAGCATCTACCAGCTAAACAATTTACTATGCTGGAGCTTCAAGGGTCCACGTGTGGGTGCACCCGGTTTTGGCCCAAATTAAGAAACGGAAGATGAATCTAACAGAAGAAGAACATTCAACATTGTTAAAAAGTAACAATAAATAAAACACAGACAACGCGTATAACGAAGAATTTTTACTTATTGACGTTGCCAAAATGTTTCCCCCTCAAAATAGTAGATGAACTGGCTGGAAATGGAGGTATAGCGCAAATGTGGATGCAGTTTAAAACTATTACCACTGAAAATACCAACTGTATAACAAATAATGCGATTTTTAAACATAAATATATGATTTAAATGAAAAGCAAACTGCCTTGAGAATATCTACAATTTGTAACCAAGGGATAATTTGCACCAAGAGGACCATATATGTGTGTGTGTACATAAATACATTTGGGGGAAGTGGGGCGGAATTTGGTACCAGACATGATGATCGAATACCATACCTTAATGACATCGATAAAGAATGCTGGAGACTTGACAGGCGGTACAGGTTTAGCAGATTTCATTGGCAAGATGGATTTTTTCGGTGCTTACTGCCATCGATGAACTAAGGCAAGCCGTTTCGTGGTGTGTCGTATGCAACTGCTAAGCGGAACCTGGAAGTAAGAAATGCAATAAATACACAATACAGAGGTGATTCATATCCAAAATAAGTTGCATGGCTGGTTTTCGTCACCTTATTCTTTTCCCGATTTTGAGAATGTAACTTCTTTTATCACTGGGACAGTAGGGGATGAAAACTGTACTGCCACAGAACTAATTAAATATGTTATTAATCCATTATGCATTTAAATATTACTAGTACAATTATCGATAGTGCGAAGTTAAAACAATAACAATAGGTAGAAATAATGATAATAAGAAAATAACTTCACCTCTTTAAAATGTATGACATTTCAAATCACAATTGATAAGGAACACGTTCCTGTTAACGCAAAAATGGTTACTTTTGTTGATTCTGAGATATTGCATGTTGACATTACTTTGAACATTTGGCGAACATTTACACAACATTCCTACTGCACCACTTGATCGAATTGCAAAATATTTGTACGCAATCGACGCGAAATTAAATGGTGTTAATGTACATTTTTTACGAATTTTAATATAAAAAATTTAGTTTCTGAGCCGTATGAGAAAAATCATGAAAGTCCAAAATTTAATTTTTTTTAATGTGTCATTCTAGCTCTTCTCAGAAGTCAGAGAAAACTCAGAGCAGGGCCTATGCACAGCGGAGGTAAGATTGAGATATTAAAATTGAATTAATGTAAGGTGCAACTCTTATTTTAGTGGCCTATACGTGTTGTGAAACATACGAACTAACTCGGGCATGTGATTCGAGATCGGAAAACAGGAAGATTGCTATAGGGCAAAGTTGGTGCAACACAAGTAACGAGTCTAACTCACCAGGGATCTATTCCACAAACAATCTTTGCAACTTTTCACTATTCAATATTCACTTTGCACTTTGAATAAAACTGAAAAGTGCAAAGGAAATGTGTTCCACCAAATATTACAACCGCTTTGCATCTTCCAGCTAGTCTGCAAAGTCTTTGCAGTATTTTATATTCATTGTTTACATTACTCATTTCAAGTTCATAGGTTACAAAGTGTATGATGAGTATGAAACAAGAGGTTGTGCATGAAAATTAGAAAAATAGAACTTATGAAAAAAATATATTTCATTTGGAAGTTTCGCACGCACATACAGAAACAAAAGGAGAAAGAGTGGACGGAAATTCATGCATTGAAGCCACGCCATACATTTGTCCTCCATTGCCCAACCAATGCAGACATAAAAGTACCTTCTGCTTGGGCGATAAACATTAACTGCTCTTTGTAATGTTCTGAAGACGTGGCCCGATCGCACCCAAAAATCAATTCAACTTATTGTGCACTTAACAAATAACATTCTTTAAATTGAACATAATTGTCAATCACAAAATTGATTCGTGATTTATAACGCTTCCTTGACGGTCTTCTGCTTTCTTCATCAGATTCGTCACTATAAAGCAGCAACACGTCTAATCATTGTTCTTGTTTTAATTTTGTAAGTTATGTGCATCTATAACGCCTATTATATCGTCATTTCTATTCATTACATTACTTGAAATAGTTTCTTACGTGCCAAGTTTATACGTAATAACTATTAACTGTCACAAATTAATTATTAATTAACATTACACCATGAATAGTTTAACTGTAAATAGAAAATTATCTTTGCAGAATGTCTGAAAACTTTGCAAATAAGTATAAATACTTTCTGCAAAGTGAGCTTATTGTGGAACAGAAATGTCCTCAAAAGCGCAAAGTCTTCGCACTTTTCATGTTTTGCTTTGCAAATTACAATTTTCGTGGAACAGAAATACAAATGAAAAGTGCAAAGTGCAAAGCGAAAAACTGCAAAATCTGTTGGTGGAATAGACCCCAGGTCATTGCCTGGCATTTACAATTTATACCTCCGTCGTCAACTAATAGTATTCACGATCAGAAAATGTAAAAATCGCAAACAAACAAATTATGCCAACCTTTGATGGTGTTTACGACGTACCATACATTAACTTTATTCAATATTTTGGCTTAACTGATCTGCATAGTTGTATTCTTCAAGTGCAAATAATATTTCACGTAATATTGTTTCCACGAGGACTTACACAATCTTATTGTTATAAATAGACCATTTATGTCTTCAATGTTTCACGTTTCCAGTCACGAATCAAGTTTCGGAGATAGTGTGCTTCTTTCTGAACACGTTTCGTACATACAATAATACAACTTAATATCTTAACATATAAAACTAGCTGGTTCCCGTATCTTCGTTTGCGGGGTTTTCAATTTGATGCGATGGTATTTCTGAAACAAAAAAGTTTTGACAAACAACTAAATGTGGCAAAATTTTGTTAAGATTTAGTCAAGTCCGTTTTAGAAACATTTTGAAAATGTAAATTGTTCCACAAATGTTTTTGGGTTTCCTGTTTCGTTGTTGTACCCCGTTTTGCCTCCCACCTCCACAGAACTATATTTTGTCTTTGAAGAAACCACATTTCTATTAAACTTAAATCTTTTTTGGCACCCTGTTCTGCCCCTATACACCATTTTGACCTGCCTTCATCAAAAAGTTAGTTTTTTTTGTCAGCTAAAAACTTTGCGGACGCATGCACAACTTACCAAAGTTTTGTAGTTTTTTACACCTTTTTTTTTCGGGTATCCCGTCCTTCCCCCCCCCTACTCTGTTATACTCACCTAGAAAAAAATCCAAGAAACTCATAAAAATTCATTTGTTCATTTAATTCTTTGGGCATCCTTTTCTGTCCCTATACCTCGTTGTGCCTTTCCCCGTCCAATTTTTTGCATTAATTTCATCGCTGTTGGATGACTGAAATAGAACAACATAGAAGACGAACAAACAATCATTTGTATGGCATAAGCTAGCAGTCCACCTGCGTCATTGATTGCGTGTATTACTTGTAACAGCAAGTATTTGCTTCAATTGAAGGTCCTCGTTTGTACGCCAGATTAGTAGCTCGGCCATCAAGTGTTAGGATAACCAAGCTGGAGGTTGAGTCTACTCGGCAGCAGACTAAGTAGCTATAGCTGTCATGTAAAAACTGTCCTAAGTCTATCCTTGCAATCTTAACAACTGTCCGGGGCCTTATTATAGTCCTAGCAGAACAGATCTTGAATACGAGAGAGTATTTGGATGGTATAAGTAGTATACGTGGTATGATGAGTCGCTTACATCTAACGCAATTATTGATGACAGTAACCTCAATACGTACCGTGCAAAGTAGCTAAAAATAAATAAAATATTCAGTTACTGGGCACATAAAAGTTGTATAGCTATATGTAACAGTATAATTTCTGAACGTTAACTTCCGTATAAATTAATCCTCTAATGCCGTGCTTGCCTCTCTGAATTGTCTGCTTTGAGAGGTTTACAAAGACTACATTTCCCTCCCCCTCCCCATTCATGTATTTGAGAGTTATTTTCTCATAATAAAAACTGAGGAAATTATTATTTCGTACTTACGTAAAGCAAAAAAAAAAAAAAAAATCTCAATATCTTAACTGGTTGGGTAGATATAATGGGGTAAATTAAAACAAATTTGGCACTTTTTACCTTTTTTTAGTGATCGAACTTAGCAAAATCTTAACATCACGTGTTAAAATGTTTTGTAAGCGTATCCAATTGAGGTGATGATAACCACGACGACAACCCAATGAGTCAATTAATTTAATTAATTTAAAACATTTTTTCATTTCTTCACAACTCTTAAGTATTCGGATTTATAGAAAGTTCTGAATACTATTTACGGGCATTTACGTATTCAGCATCATAAAAAAAAAGCAACTCTATATCTCAATGGGGTAGATAGAGCTCATGTATTTATCTCAAACACATTCCATGTATTTTCATTCCTCAGGGTTCCAACTAGGAAAGAGAACTTTATGAACTATTAAGGGTATTGTATGTGTGTCAAATTTAAGTGGAAGCCGTGACGATAGCCCGTTGATTAAAAAATATATAGGCCTAAACGATTAATTGAAAAAAAAAATTAATACCGTTTCATAACATTTGACCCCTTAGGTGTTTACTTTCGAAAAACCAGTAAAAATACATTTCAATTTGTTAAGTAAGCATTAATATTAAACAAAAATCACGTCAATATCTAAAAGTTCAGTGAGCTCGACATATATTGATCACGAATCTAAAACATATTTTACCTTATTTCACATCTTCGGAGTAAAATAAAAACAAATCTTAAATATGTTTTCGGTCTTTACGTAAACATCATACTGAATCAGACAGCACTTTGATGTCTCGACTGGTTCAATAGTTAAGGAAGAATAATAAAAAACACATTTAACGTCTTTCCAGACCCTTAATTAAAGACTTTCGAAACGTCTTGAAGTCCTATGGTATACATTTGTATACTCATCTAATTGAAGCAAAAACCACGATGATAGCCCATTGGGTTCGAACTGTACACACGATTAATAAAAAACACACTTCCCCCTTTTTACTCTTTGGGTGTAGAATTTCGAAAAATTGAAAAACAACTTTTTGGGTATTTACATAACCATCATTTTGACGGCAAAAGAAACTTTGTATCCTGAAGGGTTCGATAGATATGGATAATTAATCGATAATACATTTAAGGTATTTTCACCCCTTTATAGGTTGAATTTAGAAAAACCCTTAAATTGGCTAATATGCATTGTTATGATTGATCAATTGAAGTAAATGTCACGACGATAGGCCGTCGGGTTCGAGCTATGTAGACGAATCCTATAAAACACATTTCACCCCTTTCACGCCCTTAGGGGACGATTTTCGAAAAATCCCTTCTTAGTCCTCGCCTACGACCTAAAGGGAACCCACACAAAATTTTCACATTTCTAGGTCCTGTGGTTTAGGCTGTAGTTTTATATGTCAGTCAGTCATTAATTCAGTGTTCCCTTTATACATTTATAAATAGAGATGAAGTGTCCCACTGACTCACTCAATCACTCACTCATCAACGCACAGCAAAGACAGCTGAACCTATAAATATGACATTTTAAGGGTGGCTTCCTTTAAATCGTTGGCCCCACTTAGAAAGAAGTTTCCAAAATTTAAAAATTAAGAGTATGAAAAAGGGTGAAATGTGTTTTCAATGAATCTTCGATAGCGCTTAAACTCGTTGAGATATCGATGTGATATTCACCCTAGGATAAAGCTTGCAAAGATGCATACTATCCAATTTTTCGATTTTTCGAAACTCTAAATTTAAAGGGGTGAAAAGCCGTCAAATATATTTTGAATAAACCCTCGATAACTCTTGAACCTCCATCTTCTTCTGCACTAGCGCGCCTGTGTAGCGAACGACGATAATGAGAAATATGATCGTAGGAATGCGCATCTTTATAGTTTTTCATAACCTTGATTCGGATTCCGGACGTACCTTTTGTTAAATTTTGACGAGTTGTCTGTGTCTCAACCTTACAGTAATAATCAATGCCGTAAACGTGTAAAAAATACTACAACATTTAATTAGTTAAGAAAAATAAAAAGTGTTTAATATTTGTATGATGTAACGTACATATTCAGTTAATGTAGTTTGCTTATTCATTCTTGACGACCGACGAAAATTTATTACGCTGGAATAAATTATACTTGTTCTTAGAAAAAACTTACCTTATGCAATAATGTTGACAACTCACACAACAAATACCATAATGTATGCAACAGTGTAATGTACAACTTATGCCATACACAAAGTCATTACAGTCAGTGTTGTACATCTGGATGGAATAGGTGAATACACAAGTTATAATAAGTACTGCCAGGTTCGTATGATTTTATTTGAAGTTACAACAAACATAACGTTTCTTTTAAATAACACGTGCCTTAAAATGCTAGTTTTACTATCAGTATACCATTATTAACATGCTATTTCCAGTTATCTGATATACCTGGCAAAAAGTCACAACCATTGAGAGTCACAGTTTAACAATTACAACATGGTGCAGCCACAAATATATCATTAGCATAAATAAGTGAAAGCAACTAGAGGGATATTTTCCCATTTTATGAAACTTAACCTTGATACGTATACCTCTATGGGCTCGGGCCTGTGTGTCTATGCATGTATGTATGTGTTATATATCTTAAGAAAACTGACTATGCTACGTAATCTGGCGTAGTAGCTTGTAACACTGGTAAGAAGTTTTGGGTTAGAATCTCGTGTAAGGAAAGGTAACGGGGAACTGCTGTGATATTATGTACGCACATATAAGTGGCAGTTGGCAGAAGAGTACAATTTATATTTGAAGTACGAACATTTAAGGATGCCTTCCATTTGCGGTGTAGGCACCCACTAAACGTTGAAAAGGGTAAACGGTATTTTTCCGTTATTTCTGATATCTCATAAACCTGGTGGAACAACGTTATGTTGTGGAGGTGAAAAATAGTAAAATGTGTTTTCGCCATGTTCTCACTATCTCATTAACACACATATACTAGCTGTCTGACTGCAATTTTGCCGGCATAGAATATCTGAAGGGAAAACTATAACGATAGCTTATCGTGTTAATGAGATGTTGACGACATGGCGCTTATACATTACGACTTTTCACCCCAAAGCATAAAAATACATCACCAGGTTTATGTTATATTCAGAATATCGGGAAAATACATTTTACCTCTTTTCACTAATTAGTGGGTGCCCACGACGCGAGGGGAAGCCACTCCTAAATGTTCATACTTCAAATAGAAAATTAACTTTTTTGCAGATTGCCAATATTATGTGCGTACATAATATCACAGCAGTTTCCCGTCGCCTTTCCTAACCCGGGTTTCAAATCCAAAACCTCCTAACAGAATTCCAAACAACTACGCCAAGATAGGTTGTCAAAATTCTTAAAAAAATTAAATTTAGTTTATACAGGCCTGTGCTCAAAGAGGAGTACGTATCAATACGATGACAAAACGTAACATATTTTAAATTATTTCACCTTGGTCATACGGGATTTTCGGTATTTCTGGAATATTTTACAACTTTCCACCTCCCAAATTGTCGAATTTTTGAAAAATCAAGACATAACTTTTGGTAAATAATAATCTCAATATCTCAACAGGTTTAAGAGATACAGATGACTGATTGAAAACGTATATTATTTTTAATTGCCCATATAGACTGAAAATCAAAAAATCACGGAACAACATTTTAGGGATATGCGTCAACTTAATTCAGAAGTATACAGAACCTCAGTGTCTCTACACGTTTAAGATTTATCGATGGTGATTGAAACTACGTTTTCTGCTTTTCACCTCCTTTCGAATGTATAAAAATCGAAAAATTAGGATGTATGCAGTTTCGTAAGATTCACTATGAAACGAAAGTCACATCGTATCTCAACGGTTTGAAGCACCATCGATGATTCGTAGAAAAAACAATTCATCCCTTTTCACCCACTTGATTTTCGAATTTGAAAAAATCTCCTCTTATCGGGTGTTTGTGGCGTGAAGAGAAGCCCCCTCAAAATTTCAAGTCTCTATGTCGAGCGGTAAACTCAGACAGTCACAGTAATTATTCGAAATGGCATCCTCTTGCTTCCACACACAATTGTCGGATCATGCACTGTCGCACTCTTTCACATGGTGTCGTACTGTTTCACAGGCGTCCGTGACACGTGATGAAGCGCATCTGCATTCGGAAGGTATGCTGAATAAACCAATTGTTTTAGGTGGCCCCACATACAAAATTCTAAAGGATTGTGGTCAGGGGAACGTGCAGACCATGGAACCGGCCCACCCTTACCTATCCATCTGTCCTGGAAGATATCATTCAGTGCATCTCGAACAATGTAGCTGAAATGTGCTGGCGCTCCGTCGTGCATAAACCACATGTTTCTTATTATTAGTATAGGCACATTATCTAGCAATCCTGGAAGAATGTTCTGGATAAAAAAAAGAATAAAACAATTAAATTCCTTGTAGTCAGCGCCTGTTAAGTTGTGCTGGGAGAAATTATGGTCCAATTAGATAATCACCTACAGTTACAGCCCACACATTAATCTTAAACCGACGCTGGTCTCTAGCCAGAAGGTACTATGGGGACTTTCATCCACGTACAAATGTTGCTTTTGAAAGTTAGTAACCCATGTCTTCCAAATGTTGCCTCATCTATAAACAAGACAGAAGAGACAAACAACGGATTGCCAGTTTTTGGAACAAACCACTGGCAATAGTTCAGCCTCGGTGAGTAATCGACAGGCGAAAGACCCTGTACACGTTGTAGGTGTTAAGGATACAATAACTGTTCATGAAGTACCCTCCATGCAGTGGTATGAGGTGTACCGCATACTTGAGCCGCTTGTCGTGTGTTGATACTTGGGTCTTCTATTACAACTTGTAAAATATATTCTCCCTGGTCAGGCGTACGAACGTCCATTGACCTACCTCGTTCGACATGCTGTGATGCTAACGAGCCTGTCTCCGCAATATGACGAAAATGTTAGGTGACGGCTGCTTTCGGTCAGGAAAAGCCATCTGATACAACCGTGCAGTCTCACGTCCGTACATAAAAATCATATCAGCCTGTTCACGAAATGGATATCCTACCATGGTTACAACTGCAAAACAATACTAGTCAAATGTCACGAACATATTATTCACAAATTTCACAGTTTCCTTGGTATAATATCGACATAGATGAGTTTATAAAACTAATTACCTTGCAGAACAATGAAATAAGCTATCATTAATAACTCAAAAACTCGTAGTCTTCGGATATATGATGTGAATGAATCTACGAAAATGTGGTTGACGCAACGTTCCCCTTCATTTATTATGTAGGGGTTACTCGACCAATTTGTGTAAGCTACTTGTAAATACTAAGCGGTAACAAAATATTAGATACATATAATTGCTTATAGTGCAAAATTAAGGGGAAAGTACCTGTTGTGTTAATTCACTCCGGTAAACAGTTTTCGAGAAAATGCGAATCAAAATACGAAGGTGCAGTGTAACCCCGCAGAGGTAGGCAATACAACGACTTTCTGAGCAATGCTAATTGCAGCATTGAGTGGTTAAATTGAGTACATTAGCGGGATTTGTGTGACGTTATGGCAACTAACACGTATTGTATGAATGATGCTGTAGGGTGCCAAGTGGTTTCGTTTTATTTTTAATGCGAAACTGCTAAAGATATTCTCAACCCATGTATCTACAAAAATAACACACTCTTGAAATAATAATGTTTAAATATGCAGCATTCTTATTACAATAATGTTTTTGGGGCACCACAAAGAAGTTAAAAAAAATCATTCTTTTGTACTATAGTTTGCAAAAAAGTACCACGCGAATTCATAAGGACAAAGACACGCAAATAGCCTACGTAAGCCGAAATGATGAGGTATTTGATACTACCTACAAATTAAAATATAGAGTCACGACTCAAAAGTGCAACAGAAAAATTTATACTAAAAAAAATATATTGTGCGCCAATTAGTACGTCACGTGTAGCAAAGTCGGCCTGATCATCCACCGGTTTTAACACCTCACACGTGAGAAATTACAGTAATTGCATAAGCGTCTTAACAGCAATTTCTTGAGGGCTAATGATGTTGAAATGAGGTGGAAATGGAGCAGTGGCGAATTACAAGAGGAAGGAAATGGATCTTGAGAAAACACGCTGGCTAGCAGTAACTGCCGACACCAACCACTGCCTTAATGGTTAGACAAGAGAGATCACGTGTACAGAACAAGAAACAGAGCACAAATAGGAGCAATGCATTTGCATGCACTACATACGTATTTATTAACATCAATACGTATTTACTATAAGTGTACGAATAGACGACTTGATGTACACGCCCTCTGACGTCACACCGCAGGGGCGAGTACTGTGGGAAACAAAGCTTCTTTACAAATATGCTGATTTGTGGGTTGGTTATGGCAGAAACCAAACATTTTGTGCACTCGTTGAATTGCATGCAAGTGTAAAAAATATAACTTTTATTTCGTGGTTAAGATACGCAAATGCATAATATCAATGTTTACCTGAAAAAGTGGCAAATTCCGAACAAATAATCAATTGTATTTACATACATATTATTCGGGACATGTGTATGAAGGTTATGTTCGGTTGCGGTAACCATGGAGATAGGAATTATATCCCACACTAGACTGAAGTTCCGCCTCTTTTCAAGTCGTCCATTGCCGTCCCCCCACTTCAACACACAGCTGACGACGGCGGATCAGGTTGGTCAGGACTAGTACATAAATATTTGTAATAGCTCGTACACAATCAAACGCGGCTATCACACGTGCAGCGAGAACTTCCTGGTTAGTCACAGGCGTCTCATAAATAATCCAATGGAGTCAGGCCTGGAAAACGATCCAGCTTATGGATGGGCTTATCCATGCCTATCCAGCGACCTGCAAACATGGTGTTAAGATGGTAGCATACGGCAGCAGGAAAATGTAGTGGTGCATCATCGTGCTGAAACCACATGGTGCGGCGAATTGCCAATGGCACTTCCTCCAGCAATTCCGGTAATACATCCTGCAGGAACGTTAAGTAATGGACTCCATTGAGGCAGTCAGGTAACAAATGAGGTCCCAACAAATGATTGTTGTCAATGCCAGCCCACATGACGATACTGTAGTGCACTTAGTTGCCCATAGGGTACATTTGGTGGGGATTGTGGTGCGCCCAGATATGGCTGTTCCTCTCGCTACTGTACTCAATTTAACCATTCAATGCTGCAATTAGCATGACTAAGAAAATAGTTGTTTTGCCTACATCTACTGCACCTTTGTATTTTGATTCGCGTTTTATGGAAAACGGTTTATCGGAGTGAATGAACCCAGTACGTACTAAATCATTTATTTTGCGCAATAAGCAATGATACGCATAGAATATTTTATTACCGCTTAGTATTTAAAAGTTACTTACACAAATAGGTTTCAGTAACCCCTACATAAGCAGTGAAGGAGAACGTTGCGTGTACCACATTTCCACAGATATAGTTGCTTTGATTCTTAGAGCTCTATGTCAATTTTGGTGGCTCCATTAGTTGTACTTTATAGTATTTTTCAAAAAAATGTGTTTCAAAATTTTGTTTACAACGTTGCGTAACTTCCTTAATATACGTCACAATAACGTTGGTCAATGTAACCCCACCTTATTTTACATAAACAATCCCGTCCCGGAATTCGGCACATGAATTATGGTCCACGCTGTATATGCATGTATGTATATATATATATATATTTATATATATATGTTTATTTATTTATTTATACAGGATAAGTTGTTATTAGTTGCTAACCTGGCGGAAGTGAATTCCTGAGGTCAAATAAATAGGGAAACAATATACATAATTGGGCCTATTGTGACGTATCACGGAGTTATACGCCCTCAAAAGTGAAGGTGGGAAATGTGTAATTGGACAACAATATCGTAGTCATATGCAATTAAGTAACACAATTTCATGTACAGACTACTAGTGTAGGGATAGACAGCTGCAAACAAGTATGTTACAAAAGAATATCCCTTCATACTTTAACTAGAGGTTG
Organism: Medauroidea extradentata; assembly: GCA_003012365.1. NCBI lineage: Eukaryota > Metazoa > Arthropoda > Insecta > Phasmatodea > Phasmatidae > Medauroidea > Medauroidea extradentata. Next base: position 17,805 of record PNEQ01055642.1, read on the forward strand.
ACAACTCCTTTATGCTTAGAAGTTCGTAACCCTTGATTTGAAGTGACCTGACATGATATATATGTGATCAGCATATAAACATCAGTAAAAAAAATGGCCACCTTGAGAAAAACTGCTAATGCGAACAGCTTCGTCAGAAATCACATGATGATTAAATTGACCAAGAAGCGAAGAATAAGAAGACTGCGTTGTCAAGTTAACATAAATGCACTCGTGTTTAGTGAAAACAAAACTGGAACCTCATTTTTTCCCCAACATTTTTATGCCAATATACCCGCAGCAGCAGCTGCTGTAGGGAAATCAGGGAAAAAAAGTTTCCAGCATTTAAGGGCGTTGGACCCGTAAAATTTCATCTTTTTTTATATTTGTGCCAAACACCGTTCAACTTTTGCACATCAGATAACACGTCATTTCCCCAAATAAAGAAAAATAGGCCCCATAGTTTTTGCAAAACACTCATCAAAGTCACGAAATGGCCATTACGGTGCTGCCAAAATCAAAAAAAGTAATTAACTAATAAATTCAAGATTACGGGGACTGAAAGTCAGTGTATCACTGCATTTCATGACATGTTTGACAAAAGTTAGTTTGAAATAGTTCAGTAGTAGCCGAAAGTCAAAGTTATGCAAAAATTTACTCATTTTCCTCAATTTTTAAAAAATACAAAAATATATAGCTTTGTGTTTACAAAAGTGTTTTGAAGTAGTTCATATGATTAAGTATCGATATGAATTATCTTGTTTCTGCAAGTTAATTATTTTTTATTATTTTGGCTACACCGCGACTGCCATTTTATGACTTTGATAGGTGATTATGCTAAAACTATGGGCCCTAATTTTTTTTATTCCGGGAAATGAGATGTTATCTTATGTGTAAAAATTGAACAGTGTTTGGCACAAATATAAAATTTTGAATTTTTTTTGTCCTTAAAAACAATCGCAATTAGCCGAACTGCTTGGTGAAAAACGGGCGGACACCTGTTAACAAACGGAAACCAAATACTAAGAAAACACAATGTACTAATTTCTTTTTGTGATGTGATTCGGCGGAGTGTAGAAATGTCGTACTTGGTTAATAATTACGTGCATACTCTTGAAACACGTCTGCAGGTAATGCAAACCCGCACGAGTTTTCACGTTACAAATATCTGTGAAACAATCATCCAATGAAATTGGTTTGGTTCAAGGAATGCAAAACCAAAGGGAATTACGTACGCATGAAAACAAATAACATTGTCGCTTAAAAATGACTATTAAAATGGTTTGTGCGTGTTACGTTAATATTTTGTGCAATGAAAGAATTTACATACATGTTAAACTATAAGTCGTAATAAGAAACGTAAAAAATAACACCCTGCTCCAGGCTTCTTGGTTTTAGTTTTCCATGTTTCCCAAAATCACTCCAGGCGAATGCTGGGATGGATTCCTTAACAAAGACCATTGCCAATTTTTTGCCACTTTATCCTAAACTGTCCAGTTGTGTGTTTCTATTTGCAGTGACAATGACTGTTAATAATGACGTTATGGCCCACTTAAAATGTAGCAATAATTGAACATTCTCATTATACTTGGACTGGAATTTAAATATATGTGGATCACTTATAGCTTCTTACTGCTGCCTGAAGCACAGCAGTGTCGCATCAACACAGGTTATACTGTACTCTGTGAATTTCCTCTCACCTGTAACCTGTCTTCTATTCAGGGCCAGGCGCACTTTCCTCCTGAGATGACTAGTTGTATAGGTCGTGTGCTATGCGTTTGTGGTTTACACTACAGGCAACTAGTCACAGTGTGTATGATCGAGTGGAGTAGTCTATGTGCATCTCGCATACTGTAAAATGTTGTGTAATGCATCCACATCGCGTCTTCGATGTGTTGATAAGTTTCCTGCCGACGCTTCTCACATGCACGTTCATTCACGTCAGTTCATCAGCGTTTGCGTAAAACAGGAACTGTACACGCAAGTTACGGCATTGTTGGCCGACCTCAATTGAACATCGAGCACGATGTACTGGACTAAGTTGTTGCAAATGCGTATACCAGCACCCGAGGAATTCATAATGTACTCAACGAATCACAATCGACAGTAAGTCACATTTTACGACGAGATAATATGCATACATTTCACTATCAGCCATTGCAGGTACCTCCTTATGATCAGCCTACTCGTTTGTAGTTTTATGAGTAGTATCAAAACCAGACTAGGCAAGTACTGTATTTCGTAACGATAAGGCATACTCGCCGATGAAGCATATTTTACTAGGCGCAGTGTCTTCAATATCCACAAGGAATGGGCGTGGGTTCATATCAATCCGCGTTCAACAGATGAATCTCACTTAAATCGCGGTTTTCTGTGAATTTTTGGGCGAGACTCACCGATGAGATACTAATTGAGCCACTCTTCCTACCAGCACGTTTATCTGAAGCTGCATAGAGGCACTTCTTGGAAGAAAACCTGCTACAACTACTTGCATATTTACCACTGAATGTAAGAGTCGACATAATACATGCACGATGGTGTACCGTCTCATTGTAGTCGCACAGCAAGGCAATACTTGGATTTGCTGTACCCTGGGCGACGTAGTGGCCACGGTGGGCCAGTGGGGCGGGCATGAAGATCACTAGCCTTAACACAGTCGACTTATTTTATGAGTTGGTTTGTTTGTTTATGCAACGAGAGTGGTCAATATACACTGAAAGAAAACTTTTGCTGGTAGTCTTCCTGCAAAATTATTTTGTAGTAACCACAAAATAAATTTGTAGTGGCCACAATATTTTCGTAGAGTTAACAACATGTTTTTGTAGTGGCCACAATATTTTAGCAGTGATAACAAAATATTTTTGTATTAACCACAAAATAATATTGTAGCGGCCACAATATTTTAGTAGCGTTAGCAAAATGTTTTTGTAGTGGCCACAATATTTTCGTAGAGTTAACAACATGTTTTTGTAGTGGTCACAATATTTTAGCAGTGTTAACAAAATATTTTTCTAGTAACCACAAAATAATTTTGTAGTAACCACAAAATAATTTTGTAGTAACCACAAAATAATTTTGTAGTGACCACAATATTTTAGTAGCGTTAGCAAAATGTTTTTGTAGTGGCCACAATATTTTCGTAGAGTTAACAACGTGTTTTTGTAGTTGCCACAATATTTTAGCAGTGTTAACAAAATAATTTTTGTGGTAACCACAAAATAATTTTGTAGTGGCCACAATATTTTAGTAGTGTTAGCAAAATGTTTTTGTAGTGGCCACAATATTTTAATAGTGTCAACAAAATGTTTTTGTAGTAACCGCAAAATAATTTTTAGTGGCCACAATATTTTAGTAGTGTTAACAAAATGTTTTTGTAGTAACCAGAAAATAAATTTTGCAGGGTAAATACCCACAAAATATTTTGTAACTGCCACAAAATATTTTTTTTTCCATGTAGACAAAGTCTGGTGACGTGTACAAGATAAATGTCGCTCTATAAAGCCTAATACTGGTATGTTGCAGTATGTGCACCTGTCTTTAAGCTATCGAAAACTATTTTTTTTTCAAGTGATACATTTCACCAATTATAAACGAGTAATAAGAATGTGAGTCTTGTAGTGTACTGACACGTCAAGCACAATATTGTTGCCGACTGCCTACCTCCCAGGCCACAATACCACTTCCCAACTTAACATGTGATTTCTGAGGAAACGGTTCACATTAGCAGTTTTCCTCAAGGTGACCTTTTTTACTAATGTTTACATGCTGATCACCTACATGTCATGTCCGGTCACTTCAAGTAAAGGGTTACAAAGTTCTAAGCATAAAAGGATTGTCAACCCCTAGTTAAAGTACGACGGGATGTTATTTTTGTAACATATTTTTTTTTGCTTTTATCTGTCCTTACACTAGTAACCTGTACACGAAATTTCGTTACTTAATTGCATATGATTACGATATTATTGTCCAATTACACATTTCCCACCTTCACCTTTGCGGGCGTATAACTCCGATATTCGTCACAATAGGCCCAATGATGTATTATTGTTGCTTTTAATTATTAGACCTCAGGAATTCACTCCTGCTGGGTTAGCAACTAATAACGACTCATCCTATATATATATATATATATATATATATATATGTATATATATGTATGTATATATATATATAGAGAGAGAGAGAGATAGAGAGCGAGAGAGCGAGAGAAAAAAAAGGGGGGTCCAGAAACAAACGCAGTACAAGCACACCACGTGAATCCTGGTCTAAATTGGAGACGTAAATGTTTGTGGCAAAGTGTTGTACGGTGACATTTACATTCATAATGTGGTAACATAGCACTGTATTAGGGCCCCTCTTGTGCTCCACGTACATCTTACTACTACTGTTCTGACTTACATATTATGAGTGCAGGTTAAAATCCTACGTAGACCAAACATGATTCTATGTTTACTCGATGTAAGATACAAAAAATAATACCTGGACCTGGAGCTTAAGACGCGACTTTCTCCGTGCAGTTTTGCCACATTGTGCACTTAAAATGTCATTGTGTAACATTTTGCCACTAACATTTTTGTATCCAGTTTATCCAAGAATTATGTATGTGTGTATGTTTATATATACTCACGTACATATACATATATACGCAATACATACATACATGCACATATATAAATATTAATTTATATCTTCATGCCTATATATGTGTTTATTCAAGCGTAGTGTTCTGGAATTAGTGGAAGTAAATTGTACTGGTGTTAGTGCGAAAAGAAACTTTCACTGCCAGTGTTCAATTGTCCCGAAATGATACCTTGCACAGCTGCAGGGGCTAACACTATAACGAAAATTTTAATTTCAATCCTGGCAAACTACTGATATACAAGGTCGAGTCAGAAATATAAAAGCTTTAAAATATTGAGCAAAGTTTTTATTTTTTTCTCATCGATTCTGATAATGGGCGTTTCGAAAGTGTCTGTGAACTTACAAAATGCCAGAAATGCTTCATGAATGCATTTATAATGACCAGTTTTATTGTCAAGACATGCAACTTCAAGAAGGCACCATGCGCAGTTTAACATTTTTTTTGTGCTTACCATGCACCAATGCCTTTAAAACGGCCCTCTGAGTGGACATATGTTGCTCGTTCGAGGCCAAGAAGTGCGGAAGCTGTAGGTGCGACTTGTCTCTTCTTAGCTTCTAGGCGCATGGTATAGTCTTTTCGCTGACAACTCGCCTCTATAATTCACTTAAAATTATCATTATTATTTATGAGCTAAACTAAATATAAAGGTGTATTGCACTTGCCTATACGTTCGAAAGATTATGCGCAAAGATTTTCTTACCTAAATCTACCATGCAATCTTCAATGTTCTGAAATGTAAAAATACAGCTAAGAGGTAAATGGAGGACCTAAAATTGCAGTTGGCACATTGCTAGAGCACTCGCTTCTAATTAAGGCGATCTGGTTTCATTCCCGATTATTTGATCTGGATTTTTGCAAATGGTACGGTGTTGCCCTGGGATCTCGGGGCCGTGTATTTAACTTTAACACATACAATGTTCTTTGAATGATATTTCTAAGCATGCACCATTACTTTGTTAAGCAGTTTTCTAATAAACTTGTACCGGAAGCTCTGCACGTTGTTCGGCAACCTGGGTAGGCGGTCACCTTACAAGCGGCCTACGAGGAGTCGCGATATTTGACAGTTGGGTCGACGGCATCGTAGAACGTCTTCTTGGAAGAGTTTTCACAGTGTACCGGTCATTTTGATCTCGTCTTTTGAAACACCAGACTGCTACTGAGCAGTCCATGCGTTGACCGATGTCTTGTGCAAGAAAGCAGTGGACTGACGTCATATCGACACCATTGTCACAAATTTCAAGAAAGCGTCGTAGTCTTGTAAAAATGTTTCCAGTTTTCCGGCATGTTAGCAATTTTCCGAAGATTATCCCGGAAATTGTGGGTGCTATCCAGCTACTGCCTTTAGCAACACATATAATTTGGTCATTCATTAAATGGCTGTTTTAACAGGCCGTCGTAGAGTAAACGAAACTGTAGTGAAGAAATGCGTAAATCTCTGTTAGCTCCTGAATCATGTTTTTGTCCTCATGCGAAATTATTTGAAACTCTCACAAGGAATATTTATTTTTCTTAGCAGTGATAGAAAGTAAATATACAATGTTGTTCTGTGAGGGACGAGACAATGTTGACAACAGTTTATGCGAATCCAGACCTTTCAGTACATAATGGTAAAGTGCATAGCGTCCATAGAGAGACATCAGTTGTGATACGAAAACGAACCGTTTCTGCACAAGGAGTAATGTAGCCTATTAAGATGGCTGCCTGAGAGGACGTATTTTGTGAGCTCGAGGCCTGGAAAGACGGAGGCGCTAAGGGAGACCCAGACATATGCATCTCTTCTCATTCCAACTTCTAGGCGCGCAGTGTTCTCGCCGGTAACTCACCTCTAAGGGATATGCTGTAGTGAAATCTTCATTTTTAAGATTCTGCAGCTAGATGTACGAACTTAAAAAGCCCGCAAAAACTCCCTTTTTCACCATTTTTATCGGTCTCGACAAAAGAAACTTTAAATATTAACTGAAGACCTACTATAAGTAGAGGCTATATACACGAAATGCTCTTGGGACGATATTCCCAAACAGACACCACTTATGCACGTTGACACGTCGACTTTAATCTGCCGAACCTTGAGCATTGTCCAACGATCTCCCCTTCTCGTTATTTACAGCGACGTCTGCGAGTCGTGTCCTTTGTCTGAGTCGGAGGATTCCTCGTCCAACGAGTGACGGTTGGTGTACTTGCAGTACAGTTAGCGCCTCGGTCAGAACCTCGACCTCGAGCAACCTCGTCATCTTCACTTGACATAAGGACATCTGAGGTAAACCACCACATATCCGCCGTGGTCTCTAACTTCCCGACTGCCTACACGCGCGCCGACGTCTTCTTCCTGTTCTCTCTCGCTCTTACTCTATGGCTTGGGAACTCCGCAAGTTGTAATCACACGTAAGTTCTGTGCCCACAATACGCTACATTTCTGCACACCCGAACAATAAACGTAAAATATTTTATATGTGTAATTAAGTGGTGCATAACGACTCTTCGACAGCGAGGCCATTAAATACGGATTAAGTGGCTTGGGTATACAAGATAAGGGGAAGGATTCGGCAATGTTATGCAGAGAAGATTTAATGCGAAGGCTGTGTGTCACAGTGGATGTTTCCTTGGAAGATTCTATGGAACATATCATTGCCAATCTAAATGATTTTGAGGAAGGATATGCAGACTGCAGGCCAATTTCATGGAAGATTTCGTAGTCGGTCGTGTGTAACATTCTTTGAAGGGTTTCCTAGAAGACAGAATAACATTATATGAAAATTACGATGAGCATCAAAGTTAAGTTTGTACTTTTAATTCTGAATTTAACTATGAGTGGATATTTAATGACACAGAAACAAATTTGCATAATAATAACACAGATTCATAATTTAACCTAAACTGAATCCACATCAATTCATATATTTGAGACTCTCTCCTATTACTTACCGTTATTCATTGAGCATTAATAGAAGACAAAATTAGTGTTTTTAATTACTAACTAAAAAATAGCTCATACTTCGTTATGTTACACTTGTAAAACTTTTATTGGTAAAATTTTATGCGAAGGCAAGATTTTAAATGATACGTTTTCTTTATGTAAAATAATTGAATAAAAACAATATAGGAAACACATAATTCCAGCCAACGACGTTCGTTGTCTTCGAAAACCAGGAAACAGTCGAGATAGCAACATGATAGGGGAAAAATTATTTGGTATTCTCAGAGCTTCTTCAGATATCGCTGTACGAGCAATGGTGGTGAACTAAAGTGAAATGTTACTAAAATAGACATTTACACAATTACATTTGATTTCAGTGCGTAAAAATCGTAATAAAAATCACAATTTGTATCATTGCAATGGTTCCCCATTTAGCTATTTATTGATAAATAATAAAACTATTTTTCTCTACGTTAAAACGTTATTTCAGGCTTGAGGTCTTCAGGAAGAGGATTCGTAGAAATATTGACGATCTGTCAAGATGACCGAAAGCCGTGAAGAAAGACGCACTTTTCGTAAGTAATCAGAAGAACTAACATAATATCCTCGTCTATAACAATCATGCCCGAAAATCTAACTACAGCAAGCATCATGAGTAATCAACGGGTAATAACTTAGTATCTTCTTCCGCATATAATTTAATGACTTCTTCATGCTGGGCTGGTGGTCAATAGGTCTGTTATTATTTGTTTTACATATTGTGAAAACCTGAAATATTCTATAACATAGGTTATTGGGGTAATTATTAACTAGCAATATTTAAGGCAATAGTTTTTGAAGTTGGAAGTAGATAATAAGCAGACACAGAATGAAAATGGAAAATAAGAGCCTCTAGCAACGTCCGCCACGTTTCGCATATACAAAAGGCCAGGATGACTTCACCAAGTATCGAACCATGCCTACCTTGGACGTCGAATGGTCTGAGTCGTATATTTCTGTAAACCTGTACTCATTACTGTTGGTTGGTTAATGTGGCCGTCTAGATAGAAGCACATATACGTCAGTTGTCCTCGTGCGCGGGAGCGGTAATAGATACACAGACATGTCCACCATATGTCTTACCGTCTCTACGCGCAAGACGTATGCTACAGTGATAAACTTTAAATAGTATCTGCATAATGAATACGACTTACCTTTAGACAGAGTATCTATGTGGTAGAGTGTTCACTCGGCTTCTTGAACTTGATGGTACATATTTTGAGCACTTGCCTGAAGAATCATCGGGTAATGAAATCACAGTTCTGTGCACGAAATGCCCTGAATATATGATGACAAAAGTTAAAGGGTATAACTATTGCACACCACATTTTCTAAGCCACTTGAAAAGAAAGCATGGAGAACAATGCATCGAGAAGTACAAAACATACGTCAAGAAAAAGAGAGAAAATGAGAAAGACAAAACCACATAAATGCGAAAACCAAAGTAAGCAAATTAACGAAAACTGATAAAAAGAAGTCAACCCAAGATCAGTTCGAAGAAAATATTTTGAAATGTTTCATCCATTCTATGATTCCATTACGTACAATAGAAGATCCATATTTTTTAAAGATTTTTACGGATTTAGACATGTATGAAGTGGACATCACACTTATGAGTCAACGTACCCTAGGGCGACGCATAGCAAATTACTACGAAAAACCAGTGATGACAATCAAATCTGAACTAAATGAACTGGAGTACGTATGCACAGCATTGGACATTTCGTGTAGTAAGAAAATAAGTTTTATTGGCGTCACAGTGCATTGGATCAAAGATGACTTGCGCAGAGCTCCAGTGGCGTTAGAATGTCAAAGATTTAAAGGCCTCCATAGTTACGATCGTTTATATGATATCATTGAAGAAATAAATGCAGAATATAATCTAAATTCACGCAAAATTGTTGCATCAGTGGTGACAACGGCAGAAATATTGTAAAAGCATTCAAAATATTTGGTTTGAAATTATCCAACATTGAACTTGTAGATACAGATAAACAATTTCAAGGTTCTCAGTCTTTTGAAGATAGCTCTGAGTCAGATGATGACGAGACTGAGCTAATGCATCCCACAGATTTGCATTTGCTACATGTGCAATTCAGATGCTGTGCAACAACAGACGCGAATAAAGTTTAAAGCGCTCAAAATAGTACATTGTCGGATATGCATGCTGCGGTCATGAAGAAATGCAATGTTCTATGGAAGGCTGCAGTAAGTCCCAAGAGTGCGGAAATCATTCAAGATGTATTGCAACACACATTAAGCCGGGCTGGCGAAACTAGATGGAACAGCCTATTTGACTCTCTGAAGAACATTCACAGCATTAAAGATAAAACGTACTTCTCCATAGATATTTGAATATTAAAGACGTATTCAAAGAAAATTAATTTGAATACATAAACGAATATCTCATCTGTGCTGCACCTGTGGCAGAAACCCTCGACATAATGCAGAGCGAGACAGACACATATTATGATATAGTGATGCCGTGTCTTCTGGCCTTACGCAAAAAACTGCTGAAAATTGAAAAAAAGAACAACTTTTGCTTATTGCAAAACCTTTGATCGAGGAATATAGACAAGGCGTTGAAAACAGATTTAAAAACTTTTTCGATGTTACTACACCTGAAGTAGAAAATGCTGCCATAGCTGCTCTATCATATCCTCGGTTCAAAAATAAGTGGCTTATTTGCTTGGAGCCTTCAGACCGAACGAAGATTCTCAACATTTGTAAGACGTGTATTTGTAAACATATAAACGACATGAACATGCAACAGTTGCTACGACAAAGGTCAACCAAGAAAACATATTTTCAATTTTGATGCGGTCTCGTCAGACTCCGACACATCTATGACGGAAACTAACTCTTCTGCTGCGCTTTTGACTAAAGTCGAACTGTTAATGTTGCATTTTTTTACCGAAGAAAGCCAAGACATTCAGCTCCTAAAGCGTTATCCTGAGATAAAAGCTGTGTTTATTAGATTTAATACTCCATTGCCATCGTCAGCATCGTCACTTTTTCCCTTCGCAACAATGACCAATTTGCCGAAAAGTCACAAATTGTCAGATTGTATGTTTGAAAAAGAGTTGTTTAAGAATGGAATCTGAATTATTCTAAGAAATAATACTTGTGATTTTATATTTGTAATTAAAAAGTGTGTTTCTTGTTGTCTACCTATATTGTGTTCGTTTCCCTGACTAAATTGAAATAAAAAATATTATATTAGTACTTTTATCTTGCCTTTCCGTTTCTATTTACGAATAAGTACACGTCATCATATGAGGCGAAAAACGTCCACTGCTGAACATAGGCCTCCCCTAATAACTCCCACGAATAACGATTTAGCGCGGCCATGAACCAACAGCCTTGCATGATCATCAGTCGACCTTGTGTGAGCCCTACCATGTGCCGCTTCCTCCATCTTATATTATTTCTCTTTACTTTGTCTAAATTGCATTAAACCTTAAGTGCAGGAATACTAACAACTGATTAATTGTTCATTGAAATAGTAACGGTTACCAATTAATTAACTGTTAGTTGAGAAACTGAAGTTAACAATTGCTTAATTATTAATTTGAACGTAACAGTTAACAATTAATCAACTGTTATTTTTAATTGTACCTTGCAAATAAATTTTGCCCAACACTGCGTTACACCCCTCCCGTTCGTCGTATGCAATTTACACGGTAATTACTGAATCAAAATCATGCATATATTCGGCATTGCAAAAATAAACGTGTTAATTAAACCAGACAGCAATAAGATATGTTGTTAAATAACATTATTTGTTTTTTAAGGTAAGCACTACTTCCCCAACCAAGATACAGTTATTAACACGAACACAACTGGCGTTTTTCAGTGCTGTTGGAAAACAGGGTTCAAACGTCACATGTATCGCATTTTACTCCACAGCATGCCATTCTGAGTGTACGAGGAGTGCCACACAGGTTGCACTCTCCCCCCCCCCCCCACCATTCCTCCATACTAATGGTCGCAGATTTGCCAACACATTTCGCCGGAGAGTATTTTACCGACGCGGTCATCGGATTTTTAGACATGCACCCAACCGGGTATCGAACCCACATCGTCTTTGTTGGTGTAAGTAGATGTGGCCGCCTGACCACCGCCACCCCTGTAGTAGCAGTGCCTGATTAGTTGCATAGCCACACAGGCGTTGGGGAATGTCACTCCGATCCACCCACAGGTACGTCGGTCATTGTTTTTGTGGAAATGGTTGGATGGAGTGTGTTTAACCAAGGCGAACTTTTTTATTGTTTTTACACGCGTTCTTTCATAAACAGGCATCAAACCACGAGACAACGTTGCGGGTACGAAATGCCATACGATCGCAATCTCGCATACTCTATTTTCCTACAAAGGGGATTGATTCGTACCAGTATCAGTCGTCAGAAAACAGGTAATTTTATCCTCCAACACACATCCTTATGCTTAATGCGATAAATACAGCGGTATTCGATGAGTTCATTAAAATCGATTCTGCACGTCCATTTTCATGTGGTCGTAATGCCCTTATAATGCTTTTATGGCCAAACAGTTAAATGTAAACCATACCTTATTTTGTATAAGGAATAACCCCACAAAGTTTGTCGGTCGAATTCAAACTCACTGTGTAGTTTTAGCACAACAGACCTTGTTAATAAGAGAATATTCGGATGTTACGTATGATGTATCATTTACTTTGATCATGACCATTGATGACAGTGCCCTCAATATGTATTGTTACAAGTTTAAGACAAAAACTTTATATTTGGGCAATTCCCATGAGTTCTTTTGGGATAGAGGTCTTATATTTAGAAATAAAAGAGTAAAATTAAGTAATGGATTTAATAGCTCTCAAAGCTACGAAATACACAAAACAGTAATCAACTATAACTCTCACAACACAATTAGTTATGCACACAATTACCACTGTGTCACAGACACGTCAATTAACTTTTACAATTAAAGCACAAAAATGTCTACCATCAATTAATTAAACAGAAAAAATCACAATAAAATTCAGTCATATATACAACCAACATCTTTCAAGTAGTGACAGGTTACAACCTTAATAGTCCACCGTAGTGATGAATCGTCGTGTGCTGCGCAGCACCCCGAGTGCACCGCTGTCTTCACTCTTGAGGTATTCGGTTCGACTCCCGTCGCGTACTTCCTTCTTCGCCCGTCAGCCCGCCGCAGCAGTCCTCTTGGTTCGTTCACACTGCTCCGAAGGTAGCCGCCTGCCGCCTCACAGTAGACTCTGACGTCACCAAGATGTCTTCACCAGTCTATCTCCACAACCATAGCACCCCAATGTGCCGATTCTACCCTTTTGTACTCCGGCCAAACTCCAGGGGTTTCCCGAGTTACATGGGTCTAAACATAGACATTTCATCATGTTTCGGATGTGGTTTGAGTCACGTAGGCCGTTTCACAGGGCAAAAACGCAGTTGGGACAGGTATCTATGACGTAGTTTCGGCGGGATTCCTACTATGAGACACTCGGGCTTTGAGTCATGGGACAGCCCTCAAGGTGTTTCGATACAGGCCCCATCCAGCCCGCCCTCAGAAACACAGCATGCTTCAGTATTATTTTTGAAAATACATTAAAAATAAAAAAAAAAATATTCAGTCACTGGGCAAATAGAAGTTGTACAACAAAGTATAACTACTAGCTGGTTCCCGTAACCCCGTTTGCTAATTGTGGCAAAATGACGCTAAGGATTATTAATGTCCTATTCAGAAACATAGTGATAAGAAATATTTTTCCACTTTTTTGTATCCTTCTCTGCCACTGTAGCCTGTTTTGCCTCTTACCTTCCAAGAACTATAAATTATTTTGGTACAGTAACTATTTTTATATTCAATTAAAATTATTTTGTGCTCCCCATTCTGACCCGCCTCCCTTCAAAAGTTAGTTTTTTTTTTTCAGCAGGAATATTTGTGGACACACACATAACAATCTCACAAAGTTTTATATTTATTGACTAAGTTTTTCAGGTGTTTCGTTCTGCCCCTCTACTCCGTTTTACCCAACTACAAATAATTCAAATAACCCACAAAAGTATATTTGTTCACTAAATTTTTCTGTTCCTGTACCTCATTTTCCCTTCCCTGCCCAATTTTTTTTGTAATAATGTCGTTGCAGTTGGATGACTGGAATTGGACCGCATGAAATACGAACAAACAATCATTGTTATGACATAAGATAGGAGTCCACCTGCGGCATTACCTGTGTATTATTACTCGTAACAGCGAGCATTTACTTCAATTGAATGACCTCTTTGTAAGCCAGATTAGAAGCTCGGCTATCGAGTGTTAGGATAACCAAGCTGCAGGTTGAACTTAATCTGCAGCTGGCTACGTAGCTATAGCTACAATATGAAAAATTATCCTTAGGAGTAGTAGGAAAAAAAGCGAAGCTGGGACAGGGGCATGGGCTGTTGATCAGCTGATGACGTAATCAAAATGGACGCCGTGATATCACGACCGCAATGTTTTTTATTTCCGTTTTTGAGTTTTGATATTTGGTTTTTCATTTTTTTTTTTTTTTTTACGATTTCACTATTTTTCCCACTTGTTGGCTGATTTGCAGCCGCCATATTTGTTTACATCGTATACTTGTGACGTCAGGTATTTTTCGGCTATCACTTGTTTTTCCCGCTCGTCAGCTGTGACGTCATGTTTCCACCATTGGTAGGTAGGTTGGCCGTCATGTTTGTTTACATAGTTGTCTGAAAGAGTCCGCTAGCTTCGTTGTTGCTGTTAAGGGCGAAGTCGCATACATAGAGCATAGCCGGTCCCATTGCAGGAGCCGGGAACGGAATCGGGGATCTGTTCAGTATTTGTCTCGTAATTATTTGTATATGGTCTTCCCACCCTCGTTGTTTCTGCCCATCATCATGATTTCCTAGCTATCTTCACATGCTCCACCATAAATCCTGTTTTTTTTTTTTTTTTTTTTTTTTAGTTGCCTTTTGTGTAGGACTGGCTATTCACGTAGTTACTGATAATTTCCTCGATGGTGTTGATTATTCAGACTTTAGTAGCACCACCGAGGAGACATGACGTCACAGATGACGAGCGGGAAAAACAAGTGATAGCCGAAAAATACCTGACGTCACAAGTAGACGATATAAACAAATATAGCGGCTGCGAATCAGCCAACAAGTGGGAAAATAGTGACAATCGTAAAAAAGATAATAAAAAACCTAATATCAAAACTAAAAAACCGAAAGAAAAAACATGACGACCGTGATATCACGGCGTCAACCTTGATTACGTCATCAGCTGCTCCACAGCCCATGCCCCTGTCAAAGGCTTCGCCATTTTCCTACTACTACTAAGGATAATTTTTCATATTGTAGCTATAGCTACGTAGCCAGAAAAAAATTGGGCAGGGAAGGAAAATTGAGGTAGAGGAACAGAACAGAGCACCCAAAAAATTTAGTGAACAAATATACTTTTGTGAGTTATTTGAATTATTTGTAGTTGGGCAAAACGGAGTAGAGGGGCAGAACGAAACACCTTAGAAACTTAGTAAATAAATCTAAAACTTTGGGGGATTGTTCTGTGTGTGTCCACGAATTTTTCTGCTGAAAAAAAATCTAACTTTTGAAGGGAGGCGGATCAGAATGGGGAGCATAAGAAATTTTTAATTTAATAAAAAAAATTGGATTTGTACCAAAATAATTTATAGTTTTTGGGAGGTGGGAGGCAAAACAGGCTATAGTGGCAGAGAAGGATACAAAAAAAGTGGAATAAAATTTCTTATCAATATGTTTCTGAAACGGACATTAATAATCCTTGAGTTATAGCTGGAACCACGGATAGTTTGCAACAGCAGTACATCAAAACACCATGCCAGGTTCCAATATTTATGTCACGAGAAATAATTGTACGATTTTAATAATTCAAGTTTCTTATTAAAGACGAAACCCTATCGATAAACCTTACAAAATATAATTTGCACAGCAAAATAATTTAATATAAATTTGTTATATAAACTTTTGAAAAAGTTTTAAATTGGTGGATTTCAAAAATTTTTCCATGAATTCTGGTTTCCTAATTAAAATATGGCAATCGGATTTATTTTGCGAGATAAAGTAAATCTTTATCTAGGGTTGTTATGAGTTTGAGTAGAATCGGATAGTGAAAAGTTCATTTTAAAAAAACTACCATGGGAAGTCACATTTTAGCAAAAAAGTTATAATTTTATGATATGTATAAAAGTTTTTCACCGAACACAATTAAAAACTTTTCAAACCTAGACACTTAACAGAATTTCAAAATGCAGTTGTTTTCATCAAGCTAACTTTAATAGTTTGCTTAAAATGATCGAAATAGAAAAAATAATCGTAAATATGGTCTAGGATGTGCTGCTTTTGCTGGATAGTGGCAAGTGTTGAAACTACTCGCAGTGACTACCTGCTGTGAAGGGAAACGAATCCATTATGAATACTGTGTTGTTCAGGATTTCACCAAAATATTTAGGACTGAATCGACTCGAGAGAAATGAATGAATACCTAGAAGCAGTATTGCGCCGAGTGAATATGTCTCCGCTCTTATTAAATTTTTAAACAGATAAAAAAATAAGTGGGACATCATTAGAGATTAAACTGATAGATATAAACACTCAAAAAATTTAAAGGAAGCGGCAGTGATGGTCAGATCAGGATTCGAACGTGTTTCACCTTGAACGCAAGTTCAGTAGGCCTATGTCACATGTGCGCCAATTTGCTCGGCATAAAGCTCCAAACAATTTTCAAGTAAATACATGCTAGTTTATGTTCGCGTTTAGTCACATTCTGTTATAAAATGAGGGATAGATACATGATTACAGTTACTGATATATTTGCACTTGTTTACATTACAGGTGACAGAAACATCGCCCATGATTGTGGGTTGGACGAGAAATGAAAAATAAAATAGTGAATTTAGGTTTTATGGATAACTTACGTTATGGAAAATCGTGAAAATTTTTTGCGTAGTATAGCCTCCAAGACACTTAACGTTATATGACGTTCAGAGGCAACGTGACTTATTTACAGACGAATCACGGACGTTCATAGTTAGGACAGCGATTTTCTCGTTAGCCGAGCTAAATGGGGTAAACATCTTCGAAGACAAGCGAGTATCAACTGCAAAATTAAAATGTCGTTTACGTACGCATTACATTGTAGTCTAGCAAACAGTCAACTTTACCAGCGATACATAGAGTCCACGATTTTTGGTGAAAATAATTCTGCAACAATTTGATTTAATGCCTTATGTGCACGTCTGCAGCCTTGCTTCATGGTCAGTGATTGGCTGTTTGTAACTCTCAGCGTCTAGGGTTCTACCCGCTAATCACAGACGTATGGTGTCGCAGTAACCTTGTTCTTGTTGGCACTGTCAAATGTGACACGTCTGTGCAATAATACATTCTGCCAGTAACCATTAAGCAAAGCTTCATATGTGCACATAAGGCATTGAAACAAACTGTTGCTGAATTCTTTTCACAAAAAATCGTGGGCTCTAGCGATACACCATCATCTCTACACGTACGAGCTGTACAATTGGCGTTCAAGTTGTGTGCAGCCCGGGCGTTTGACTATGGTTCCGAAAGTCACAGAGGTGTGGTGTCGCAGAAACCTAGCTGTGATTGGCATGGTCAAATTGCAAGACGTCGCTTCACAAAAACAGGCTGCCAATAACAATGAAGCAGAACTGCAGACTTGTACGTGAGTCACTGAAATAAACTGGCGCGAAATCTTTACGCGAAAAATCGTATGTCCATAAACACTATTGATAGAAATATTATTAATTTTTAAGATAAATGTTTTGCCGATCTGTATATAATTTTACGTAAATATCGGGTTTGGCCTTGGATACATCGACTGAAACTGGTCATGGGACTATGTGTTAGGGAGGTGTACAGCAGACGCCAACAGATGATATCTCGTCTGCCTCCGCGCATGACGTCACCTGCACCGGCCAGCCCCGCAGCCTGCTCGTGTGGCTCCGAGGTCAATAAAATACGTACAGCTGTCGTAAATTAACGGTCAAATGAGACAAGAATAACTTACAATGCAGTGTACCGTGTTTTAAAACCTCCTTGCATCTAATTAAATGTCGGTTATATTGAAAACACCAGCTAGAATACAAACTATCAACGGTAAAATTACAGCAAGCACATACTATCTAAAAATATGCGAAAGGCGTTTTCTACATTATTGAAAATGAAATGGATGTTTTTTTGCTACTATGGTACATTTAATGTGTTTGTAAATGACGTCACAAAATAAAGGAAGAAAAAGATAATGATAAAAAATGTATTTTTAACTCTTTGCAGCCATCTCTCAGTGCTAACTTAATTATTATAAAAACAACATAGTATTTAATTAGGAAATTAAAGTGTCACTTTTCAAACCGTAATAAATAAATCCTTCTTAAGGAAATTGTAAATATTCTCTTATGTAAATATAAATTACCTTTCTTGAAAGACCTTTCACTTGCAGAGTCGTGAAATAATGAATCGACTTGTTATTTGTAAGGCTATTTTCACGATAATACTACAGGAAGTATATTTGATTTTGCCTAAAATGAAAACGTTTTACATTCACTTGGAAGTTAATTAATTATCTCTAATGTATAAGTACATAGAGAGTTACAGGCAGGAATGGGGATAACATGGATTATTTTCTTTATTTAACTAAGTGAAACTTTCTCGTTGAAATTTAAGCATGGATGTTATTACAGAATTACAACTTATATGGAAAAATTTACTTAGTCGCAAATAAATTTGTTTCAAGGATAGTTCAACTGATTACGTAATTTAAATTTCATACATTTCCGAAAATAGACTTGCAATTTTTTGCGTGTGTAAGAGTAAAGCCATAATTAACATTAAAACAGACAAAGCAAATATTTTGACTGATGAAACGTGTTCACAAATTATATATATAATGATGCTA